>LUCH01004531.1:0-19938 GCA_013368495.1 Paragonimus heterotremus | reverse complement strand
GACTGTGGACAGTTTCACATACTTGGGTAGCACTATCCCCTCAGCCTGTAATATTGCTGATGAGATATATGCGAGCATAGCAAAAGCACGAGTCGCCTTTGCCAAACTGCGTCATTTGTGGTGTCGGAAAGACGTCCGATTGTCGATGAAAGGAAGGGTATATAATGCCGGTGTGCGTTTCATTTTGTTCTACGGTTCGGAAACGTGGCCTATTCGCAAGGAAGATATCAACAGGCTTGCTGTGTTTGACTATCGTTATCTCCTCCTCCGGAATGCGCGATCAATTGGTCAACTAATTACGTTGCACAGCTTGCGATGGTTGGGTCACGTACTCCGTATATCATGTGATCGTTTACCATACCGGGCATTACATACTGAGACCACCAACAGTCCGGTAAAACCGTGTGGTGGTCAAGCAACGAAGTGGTCACGAAATATGAAGACCATGACTACTCTACTGAACAAAGTGGGTAGGTGTCGCCTGCCTGGATGGGGTCCTCGTGATCACTCAAACCGCTGGTTAGTGACGTTATCCGAGATGACGGTGTATCGCAGTCAATGGCTTTCCTCCATCCATACCATTTCTAGTTGATCCGCTTAGTCTTTTCCTAATTTTCACACTTCTTAGTAGCGTTTTCTTCTAGGATATTCCACGTCACTGTTGAGGTGAGCGGCAGCCCGATTCGCAGTATCTTTTGGTCAGGCTCATGGCTGCTATGATGATGAAGATGGTGTTCAAATCCTAGTCTTCGACGTATATGTTCAACTGCTTTGATCTGGAACGACGAAGAAATTCAGGAAGAAGTGGTAGTTGGGTTCGTCAAGTTTAGTGCAACCTTTGCAACCTGATTTATACGTGACGACAGATAGCCCGCTCTGTTGTTCTCACATATGGCGACCGTGAGATCTGTATCATCTCAGCTCTGTGTGTTAGGAGTTAGTAGACTAAGTGAAGCCGTACATCAGGTATCCGGGTATAGCATTCAAGTTGGAACAGGACGTTTGACAGAGAAAAATCGCTTTACATCACTATGTAACTTGAATGTTTAGGGTGGATTACTTAAATCTCCGATAGCAAATTAACTATAGGTTATTGCGCTAAATCATTCGGATCATGTAGAATTTTTGAGCTATCAATGATTGGCTTGGAACATGGGTATTTATTAGTGAGGTTCAGTCTGATTCATTTGCTCACTCTTTGACAATACATGCACGAGGATGATCAGGTCACACTAGGTTTTCTTTGTTGAACTCGCAGCCTAATGTCTTACAGTGCGAAACAAACAACTGATGATTTGGCGCGAAAAATTTCCACAGTTGTCAGTGTGCTACTTACGGAAGACTGCGTTCATCTTTGTGGACCCTTGTGATTCGCATGGGCTGTATTTGGCAATGTTTAGAGGCTGGCAAATAATCGGGCTCTGTGCCTGGACCTTGGCCGTTCTGTGATTATGAAACGTGAAGAGTTAATAAACTGGTGCCCGGTAGGCTGTTGAGTTGTCCGTTTCAGAGTGATCACGTGTTGAATGTTTGAGTTCTGATATGAGGTTTTGTGAAGGAAGTTTCATCCTTTTTCTTTGCCTTGCTATGACTGTATGACAATCAAGCATCAATGTCATTCGCTGATTCAATTTTACGGTTTTTTGTGGCAAACTAATTTTCAATAACTTAGTAGTCCTCATAATCGTGTCTTTTAATTGAGCCAATGATAATGACTTCCAGATGTTGAAACCCCGTTTTTCATTTGTTCCACAAAAATTTCAGTTGCCTATCACAATGCACTGAATTCCATGGATATAACAAGTGAAGGAAAGAAGACCAATTGGAATTGAATACGAATTTTAAATGCTCTCAAGTTCTCCCTAGAAAGGATCTGTTGACTTAGTCCCTGAGCTATTAAACAACATATTGTTGTATGCTGTATTCTAGCATCCAGTCGCGAGCCACACGGAATTGGGTATCGTCATGGAAAGCTCTTATATGTCAGATTCATATCTGTCTAACCGCTAGTTCCAATCCCGTAAAAAGATTGCATGATTGATAAAACTTTGTTGAGTATAACTTTTAATATTTTACTGCACTCAGGCTGACCATTTCGTTTGAATATATATTTAAAATCACCGACGTTAATGATTTATTGTTTACGCGTTTGCTTTTCCAGGCAGATTCTACACTGAGCGATTATTTAGGTCGTGTTGTGCGTTCTAGTGCGCTTGATTTGGATGCTGCTGAAATGATTCGCTATGAACCGCAGACCGGACAACTGGCATCTACGGATCGTGGTCGCACCGCTAGTTTGTTTTACATCCGCTTTAGCACAGCCGCTATGGTCCGCGATACGCTTGAACCGACCACAATGTTACCGCAGTTGTTCTCCGTCCTCAGCGAAGCCTCCGAATTTGTCGCAATGAAGGTAACACTCAATTACTCTCTTTTGCTTTTTGTCGGAGCCGAACTACTAACATCCTTGTCCTTGCTTTACACGCCGTATTTTACCATACAAAGCATATTATCTCTCTCTCTGGTTCGCTTAAATTGATGGTTGATTGTGTACCGTGAAACCACTCAATGTAATACACTACAAAACTCTTGGATTACAATATTCCACCATGAATTTGGTTTCATTTGGATCGTGTTTATTAATTTCACAGTTAAGTAAACTTGTTCCGGTTTATGATGATCCCTTCTTGGTTGAATCAGCCTTCGTGGATTTCAATTAAAAAAAACTCGGCTATACTGAATAAGATTAACACATCCACTATACGTGTATATTAGTTCGTGATATCGAAATTCAAACCGACGTCTCATGGGAAGTTTCGTCCTTATTTGGATTCATCAAGTAAAGGTAGTCTGAACTAGAGACTGCACTAGCGCTACTCTTCGCGCTACAAGCCGAAGATCTTATCCGTTCAGCCACCAGATCTGTGAACGTCACCTGTAACAGGGTTACTTATTTGTATTCAGTATAGTTTTCAAACCTGCATCTTCATTTAGATTAATTGTATGATTCCGTTCCTGGACATCCTAAGTTAATGACTGAATTGCCATGGGCTAACCACCTGACTGGCTGATTGCATTTGTTTGTCTCTTTTAGCTGTGCATTTTCCGTTGGCCTGAATGATCGCGGACAGGGTTACCTGTTTTCTGGCTCGCCTGTCAGTTTTATGATGGCACACTCCGCGGGTTACCAGTATTAGAGATATGAACTGCTCAGTCGGATTGTATACCGGAGAGGTAGATTTGCCCACTGTCAACCAGTTGAGGCTGAACTACTAACACATCGTTGTGAAGCGCTTGCCTAGTTATTCTAGCGTTAGCTGTCATCATGAAATTAATTAATTAATTATAGAAGTAGCAGATGCCTTCAGATCTGTGCTGAGATGTATGCATACAAGGCAAGGATTGATAAGTGGTGGTTTTAATGAATGAGGTTAACTACGAATTACTTATAATTGTTTTTATTCCTGTGCGATCAGTTGTACAGCGAAACAACGAGGTGACTTGTGGACACACATCCTTACCGGATAAATCATTTGAGTAAATCGCGGACTACTCACAACTAATCGAATTGATTGAAGTGGGAGTAGAACCTTTCTTCTGAGAGGGTTGTCACCTCCCTAGTTTTAGAGGATTCCTAGATTAACGCGTGAAATTAAAACAAGCAACTTAATAACAGTAACTGAGTTGTTCCTAGCTCAAGACCTTAACACATACATTAAACATGCATCCTGCGTGAATATGAGTTTGTTAAATCGATGCGTAGCCAAACTGTTGACTGGAAGACACGGTGTACAGATATCAAGCCAAGAAACACTAGGGAAAATAACTACTGTGTAATTCGTGTCTGTCGCCTACTGAGCTGCCACATCGAGAAGAATCAGGACAAAAGTCTGAGCGGCGCTAAGCATTCTCCATCTATTGGAGAAGCGGCACTTATTTTATAGTGGAACCACAGCATTTACGATTGCTGTTAAATGACAAGCGTTCTCACGTTTTCATTGATCAGTTCGCTGCTGTGTTGTCCCACGGCCTTACATCTAGCAACTGAGTTGTTTGACACAGATACGCATTCAACAACAGCCGATTGCCTTCTGTGATTGGTTGGCACTGATTTGGCGATAATTCCGTCTGTAGGAGCTAGTAAGCGAACACTGATTGGCTGAACTTTCTCCAATCAAGAAACCTCTCCAGTCCTATCTTATTACAATACGAAACCCAGTGACACATGTGATTTACATTGTTGCATTACTTTCCTATTACGGGCATCTCTTTCGTACATTAGCAATTAATAAGTCTAGCAGCCAATGTAGTGATGATGGAATTTCGGAATGATTTCGGATTTAGACCAAACCACTTTGCCTGTTTTAGTTTATCCTTTACACAGACCTGTTACAAGTTAGTTAGCATTGGCGTTACAACTGCTAGTATGAATTCTAAAAAAAATTAGGAGTTTGTTTAAAATAGTGGAAAAATGAAATATTATTAACGAGGAAGTAAAGGTCAATTTAGTGGTCGGGCATACTCATAACAGTAGCATCATTACCTGTCATTATTCACTCTATCAGTGTGACGTCTCGTCTTTCCGGTCAAGTCCGATACCCTAGCGGCACAGGATTGTTGCTTCCGCACACGCGAACGTTGGACAGAGTGACCAGCGATCGAGTGGTTTGCGTATGACGAATGAGCTAGTGAAATCAGTAGAGCGAAACAGTAACGGCGTGATCAGCAGAATTAATCATTTTGTTAAACTTGAGCTCTTCCTCAACGCTTGAATACTTGTTTACCTTTTTACTTGTGTCTATAGGTCCGCGACGAAGAGGGCGGTGAGCTGAATGACTTGAAAGGTTCATTCTGCCGTATTCCAATACAAAAAGCTGGGAATGTTGATTCCGACGTTCCAGCCAAAGTCAATGCTCTACTGCAAGGCTATATCAGTCGACATTCGCCCGTTTGTCATTCACTAGCCTCCGATATGAATTACATACACCAAAACGCAGGACGCCTCGTACGCTATTTGTTCGAACTCTCGCTGCGACAAGGATGGTCCAGCTGTGCATCCACCACCCTGCAGTTGGCCCGGGTATGGTTCAATTCTGGTTGATCAATCTATACTATCTACTCAATACGACAACAGTAGTATGCGTTTAATTGACAGATATCTGTTGTGTTTGGGAAACACTTGTTTGAAAATGTTTCGCCTAAATTCTGCCTATCCATATGAATCCAGTACCTCTACGCTGTATGTGCTCTGTCATCTGAGTCTTAAGACCGTGCCGATATATCAGGGTTATGTATCATGGTAATAAGTCACAGTCAGTGAACTTTCACACAACCCGTGATTTCAAGACGTGTTAGCCACTTCGCCAAAGTACGCTCGCTCTCTGCATATTGATGTCATCATTCTATAAATGGTTCCATTGTATGTGTACTATTATCATTACTTCTGCCAGAGTTCGATGCACCCAGCGACTTTCATCTAAACTTATTCATCGGATTTTTTCCAGATGATTGAACAACGGCAGTGGGATGGCCAGACGCCACTGTGGCAATTCGCCAGTGCTACTTCGCATCGTTTGCTACAACGTGTGGACGAAATGGAGTTGTCTGTCGACCGTATTCGTGAAACCGGGGTTGATGAATTGAGTTAGTTTATAGTGTATGGTCTGTTCTGTATGCTTGCCTTGGTTTATACGCTTGGTTTATCCGGCTGGAGGGTACTTACACTGTAGTCTAGGCCATTGTATCCATTTTTCAGTTACGTTTATGCTCAGTTTTTATCATAAAAACCTACCAAACTCCTCCATTTCATGTGGGCGCTTCGCATTCTATATCTTATACTTTAACACGGTTTCTGTCACATCCAGGCCACCAGCAAGTCTCATGATGCAACGATTTATGAAACACAAATGGTACCGCTTGTGTAAAGACTAGACAAGACCCTCATCTCGCCGTCTGTATATCATTCATATGCTCATTTTTCGACAATTAACAGAATAAAATACTCCTTTTATCAACCAGATGTCCTGGTGTTTTTGGACCTCGGTGAAGAGTTTGATTCTTCTGTCGTGTGTACTCTCTTTGGCTACCCCCACTGTAGAGGAGCCCTAGTGCAGTATGTCAGATCGGTTGTCATTACAGGTCTGATAGGAGAGGTATGTGCGCCGTCCATTCGGAACATCCTTCACTTGAAGTGGTATTCACCAAAGATGTCCGATCGAATCTTTCCAATTTGAGAGCATTATCAGTTATGTTCCAGGTGAATCGCTCGCTAGTTCCTAGGACCCCAGAATCTATCTTCTGTCATGTGAGCTGTTCAGTGTATGCATGACACCGCTTTACCTGTGCACCGTATTGAAACCTGTTTAGTTGTATCGTTGTTTTGTCGGATATGCATTTTGCCTCTTCAAATTATAGTGCTCTTACAGGATTGCGTTGGCTCCTACCCTGCCATTTTTACTGTGCGTGGTCTGCTTCTTCAGACTTTTATGTTGTTATCGGGGTATCGACAAACATAGCGAAGATACACAATGCATCTGATCATTCTCTACAACCCAGATAGCTTACCCATTCGTATGGGAGATGTGTTCACAATAATCGATCGTCTTTGTCTCCATCACAGGTGCGCAAAGCGACAGTTCTTCTGAGTGTTTGGGAAACTTCTAGGCTCGTAACCGACATTTGAGCCAATGAAAGTACACAGTTTTGGTCATGTGCTCCGTATATTACTGCAGCTTCCGCTTCATCGCGCAGGTGACGACACGGTCACAGATTATGAAATGTTTGCCTATTCCTTAGTGCGCAATCAACCAGATTGCCATTTGGAAACTATCTGGAGCGTGACTGTTTGTCGTAGTCAGTAGGGTTGGTCTAATTCTAGGTTTTCGTTACTTTGTTGGTCTCTTAGTTTATTTCGTGGACTTATGGCAGAACAGATAACAGCTCGAGTTGCGACACCCATAGATCAGATTTAGATGCTCTATTCTGGTTCTCATACGGATCCAGTTGTGTTGTTCCAGCACACCCGACTTACTTTGATAGGCAATGAGAACCACACATGTACATTAACATACGCACTTGGAAACATGAACAACGGATTAGAGAAATGGATGTTTACTAAAGTTGCCATAAATGTTCTTCAGAACGCATTTAGTAAGTAAGCAGCTGATCAACATCACTTCCGGGTTACCTTTACAACATATGTTTATTAATGTAAGCTTTCTATTTATGGTGGTTTCAGAAATTATTCACTCTGATATAGAATAACTAGTCGCTGACGCAAGTTTTCCAAGCTACAGACATCGAACTGGAAAGACAAGCGAGGAATTTCCGTTTCAATTATACAACCGGGAAGGTTGTTTACGTGGTTGTTAGCTGAGGAGTGTGATTTTTCGAACAGATTGGTCGGATATAGTTATTCAGTTTCCTCACTGTCCACGTTCAACACATAATTCGGCTATCATTTGTGGTGTAGTCACAAATCGGCTAAAGGTCGTTACACGGTTGTCTACCTGGGGCAGAGGAAACAAACATATTGACTGATAATCGGCTTAATGTGATTACCTAGCTTATCACCTTTAAAGAAACGTTCATATGCATCTACTCTTAGCTATCGTTGCATCAATTTTGAGAACATCCTTCAGCAAAGAAAAACGGAAACAATGAAAATTAGAAAAAAACAGAACTAATGATTGTACTGACAAAATATAATAAAGTGTACATTTTTCAATTAATTGAAAATCCCCGTAAAAATCATTAAGAACAATTTTGGTCTCAGCGAGCAGAACTGTTTTCGACAAATTCTCATCTTAGGCTGGTACAATTATATATCAAATCAAGAAACTGTAAGAAAAATTATTGATCAGAAATAGGACGAGAATAAGGCGATTGGGTAAGACACAAACACGACTTCGTTGTGGTTATGATCATAAAGCAGGTAGGTTTTGGGAAATCAGTGTTAATTGGGGTGAGTTGGTTGGGGCGGGGTCAAATTATTGCATGGGTTGACTGCAGGTGTTTGTCCACGATAATCCCAGGGTGTGAACGAACTGCTTTTGAACACACAAATCCGGCTGACGTAATCGAATTGCGACCGCCTCGGCTATAGACAGGATGCGCCACTTGATCTTTCGTGGCGCGGCGGCCGAGGTACGGAATTTGATGCGAAACGCCTTATCCGTGTCTGTTTGTCAGGCACAGTCAACCAGGTGGGTCAGGATGGGTGAGTTAATTTTCTTCATTTTCCCGAGGCGAAGCTACGAAGGGCAGTGTTCACGAATTCTTTCTGATAACCGCCTAGTGGTGCGACCAATATATACTGAACCACAGGAACAGACAAATGAATAGATCAGAAATGAGGCAGCATTGTTAGGCATATTATCTTTCAGATTAAGTGGCATCGTCCGTTTTGAGTAGAATGTTACGATAGGACTTGCAGCATAATAGGTACTATGGATCGCGTCAGTCAGTTGGTGCGTTATCAGCTCGGCTACCGCGTCCCCTTTGTACGGCAAAGTAACATCTTTTTCTTATCAGCTGTGTCTACTGGGGCTTGCATGTTTCTGATAATAAATTTTTCAGGATAGGCATTACCAGAAAGGATATTCTGTAGCATACTTAACTCCAATTCTATCGTATTTTCTGTACAGATTCTTTTTGCTCTATTTGTGAATCAATGTACAAGACCCCGTTTCAGACCAATCGGTACGCAGCTATGGAAGAGTAGATATTGTCCACTCCAGGTTTTCCTTCTATATACACTGCGCTGTCACGATCCATCTGATCTGTGTGTTAGTGCTAGAAATGACATGTGGTCGTCAGTTTCTCGTTCCGACGTGAACACGATGTTTTTATGCGCCTTGTTAAAAACGGTCAACAACTTCTGTAAATTTTCCGTCTTGTCCACTACGCAAAAAACATCATCTACATATCGTCGATAGTAACTGGTTGTTTTAATCATTTCGTCCAGCTCATTACTGTCGAGCGTGCTCATGAAAATATCCGCCAGTACCGGGCCTAACGGTGAACCCATAGCTACGTCATCATTCTGGCTATAAAGCTCATCATTGAATTGGAACTGAATGTTACCAGTACATAACGTTAATAACTCCTTCAGCTCAGAAATAGGTAGACCGACGTTAATCCGGCGACTTTCGATATAAGTACACAAGAATTGTATTGTTTCGACCAGGGGGACATTGCTAAATAGGGACGAAACATCTAAGGATAGCATTTTCTTGTTTGATACATTGAGTTCAGAAATAGAATCTACGAATTCATATATGTCTCTCAAGCTGTATTTCGTAACTTCTCTCTTGACCGGCTCCAGGATCTCCACAAGCCATTGCGCAACAGCATGTTAGGGCGGATATTTCCATGAGCATGCTCGAGAGCAACGAGCTGGACGAAATGATTAGAACAACGGTTCTGTTCGCTGGGACCAAAATTGTATACATTTTTGTTTGTGTGCAGTCATTCGTCGTCATACCTACTGAGGAGGTTCATTGTTTATCACCATTAATTTTAAGACTCTGGTCGATTTGCTTGACGGTATTTGCTGATCGGACTTATTTCATGAGACTCTTAATTGCTGACTTTTAACTGTCGCATTCCTTGTTTCCAGAGACTTCAATGATAAAACCTTAAATTGCTTTCAACCTTACATTCTTATTTGCATCCATCCATCTGTCCACTTCTTTCGCTTGCAATCAGCTCATTTGCTTCGTTTTCGCGGTCGCGACGGCGCTCGTGAAGTTTCACAACTGGCCGCGCTCGTACCGCGTATTCAGTTAAGCGCCGAAACACAACCAATCACGCGCACTATCCTACGCGTTCGAATGACCCTTGAACCCGACTTCACATGGTCCGATCGTTCGCATGGGACACAACAGAACTTTTGGATTTGGATCGAAGACCCAGATCAGGGACTAATCTATCATTCTGAGTATTGGACGTTGACTAAACGAACGGTTAGTTCGTGAATGGATTTTGTTTCATCTTCGTTTGTCCAGACGAACGTTCTCCATACAATTACGTGATGTCAACAGTAATAGATTTGGTTGCTCCGATTGATCGTAACTCCCTCGATAGAGTTTTCCGTGTCCATTTGTTTCCTCTGAATCAAAAAACGTGTGATTCACTCAATTTTTACCGAGGTCACGTCCTTCAATGTCAGCGGCATTGATATAAGTAGGCTCTATCCTAGAGTAAACGGTTAAGCCATAGACTGAAATCGGTTGGTGATCAGATGCTGTAAAAGTTGTGTTCCAGATTAACAAATCAAGAAGCGCGTTTGATAACGACTAGATTACAAAATGGTATCGCCACTGGTTGCCATGCCAACGCATGTCAAATAAGATATCATGAAATCTGGACCGACGCTCACACTCGTCAATCGGCCTATCTAGTCGCTTGAGGACTGCTCCTAGATAATCGATCTGTCATCACACTATCTGAATCATTATCTACGGGTACGAACACCGATTACACTGTTATCTTACATTCCAGCTGTCGCCAACTACATTACCGGAATATCAGCGGTTAATCTCAGTGGATTGTCAGTGAAGAAGTGATAATGGAAAAGAATTAAAAAGGTTGAGAAAAGTCACTCACGCCCCTTCTTCCAACCTTCTTATCACCGCTGTTTGATCTTGAAATTTACTCACAACTCCCGAGTTCGGCTAACGAGGTGTTAATGATACCCAGTTTAATTGATACTTGCATGTTGTCATTGAGATTAGCTGCTTACAAAACTGTCACTCAACCCCATTTCACGTCTTAGCGGATGCTTACTAGTTTGTAGGCTAATTACATGGCTTATCAATTTTGGCAAATGAGGGAGGAAGAGTGGTGTTGTTCGACCTTTTTGCGTTGCTAACTGGAATTGTTTAAGCGCAATCGCAATGGTTAGTTTAACCGTGCTTTGTTCACGCCTCATATATGCATTAGTCCAACGTGACTCCCCGAAATCCATGTATATGTGTTCGCTTGTACCTTCGACATTTCCTGCGACTTTTCCTTTCTGGCACGCAGTTCAAATCCAAAGAACCAAGCTTCGTCATGTGCACGATACCTTTGTTCGAACCCTTCCCTACACAATACCTCGTGCGAGTGAGCAGTGACCAGTGGCTTGGTGCCGATACTGTTTGTCCATTGTCATTCAAACGACTGCTTCTTCCACCACCTGACCCTCCTCATACTGGTAAGTATTCAATTTCTTCTTTCTCCTATTCGCCTAGTTGTTCTACTTCGAGACCCAATGCTAATTGTCCAATCGATTGTTGTTGGTTAAAACAGTAACTCTGCCTTGCCCATTCTTTTGTTATTTACCCAACGTTCTGCTTCAGTGACACCATGGCATGGTCCATCTCTCCTGTTGTTTTAGAAGGCAAGCTGTGCTTCTGCACATGGTTTTTGTCAGATGGTTAACCAAGTCCTAGCTAACTCGGACATGGTGTTTCTCATATTTCATGAGAATTTTTTCGGTGTACCAAGCTTGTGTCCTGTTCCGGACATCAATACTAGATGTTTTTCTGGAACTATTTTGCGTTTGTCACATCTGTGTGCTTTACCCCTGTGAAGCGGAGATAGTTGACGCTAGGTACTTAAATAAAGTACGTAGACGTGATTGGTAAGCTATTGGATACAGGTGATAAAGGTCGTGAAAACTTTGAACTTGGAGCAGTTTGACAGTCTTATATGTCATGTGATAGTGCCAATCTTTTCTATTTATTGCTTTGTTATCTTCTAAGCATGTTTGGTATACACAACATAGAGGAAGGGTGTTGAAAAGGGTGAACCGAATGTGAGGATGGAGTTTACCGAGCCGAAATAAATCGGTAGGCAACGGTTCTGGTACAAAGCAAATTACACTCCTTATTTTTTTAGTTCTAAAAAGATGGTATGATGCACTATTTACCTCACCCTAGCTCTGTGATTAAAGCATCCAAGTAAGTCATACACGTTGTGCTGTAGGTTTTTTCATCAGATCGCTTCGGATACTGCGATCCGGACAGGCTTCTAGCGATTCGAGGGCCGGCAGCTCTGTGGCCTTGAATTTAGGCGCACAGCACGCCAAATAAGATGAGTATACTAATTGATGTAGCACCTTTCGAAGCCGCTGGATGTAGGCAACCTAAAACACGCACTAAACCTTGACTGAATGGTGTTCATTTTACACTTTCTTACGATATTCATCTAGAGTTTCTGACAAATCGATTGATAATAACACAACTTTACGAACAATTTTTAACACTCTACGTTTCAACTAACTCGGGTGGCTATCTTCAGGAGTGTTGTGATGGAAATCACATTAACAAAGTAATAGAGGTCACGTGAAGTTTGCCGTGGTTAAGTCAATCTGCGCTGTATCTGAATTGGTTGGTCGAATGCTTTGCCTGTTAAGTGGGGGGGTGGGTGAGATTGATGTAGATAAGTGTAATACTCGGAATTAGGGACTTCGAATAGCCCTAGAAATCATACTCGAATTGAAACCATCCACGCAAGTAATCAGGAGAAGACTTCGTACTAGTCGTAGTGAGCAGTTCATATTCATGAGACAAGAAGCCAAATTTATGGATTTACAACAGTATTAACTAAATCATAGTCACTCATTGGCTGGTTGTATTAGCACATACAAAGCCACAAAATGAACGTTAATTGGTGCAATACAGAATGAAGAACTTAGCGAATAATGAAAGTCGTAACATTGAGACTGTTTGTCCAGTCCTGATGTAGTATATTTAACGTGATGCTTGGATTGGTCTCTTGTTAGATCTCCTATTGTGTGGGGGTTTAGATAAGCGGTGAATCCAGTAGGTTTTCATCACAATAAGTTGCGTCTGTGTTTGTTGTGTATCCATTCATGTCACACTGTAGACTGGGGTTTGCTATCATTGCGATTAATGCAAGCATGTTGTGTGTAAATGGTAAGAGCTTCAGCACAGCATTGCTTCGCATGCAAAGACATACCTTTGTGAATCCTCCGTGCTTGATCAAACACTTCTTTGTGTTTCTCTGACAGTGCATGTAATGCGATGACCGTATCTCTCTCTATCTTCTCTAGTTGAAATGCATCTTTAGGAGAAAACCGTCTATACTTCTTGTTTTGGGCACGACGTACTTTCGATCGTCTGCTTGTCTCTTCCATGTAATTGGCATTGCATTCACCGCATTTGATTTTGTGAACGCAGTCTCTCTGATCGCCCATAGAAACTGGATCCTTAGGATGTATCACCAATCGTTCTATAGTATTATCTATCCGAAATACGTTCCGGATAACATACTCAGAAAGGATGGGGCAAATTTTTTCAGATGTTTGTTCACGATACAGTATTTGTACAGTAGAGTTGAAGGTTCTGGTCTCTTCGGTCTTTTCCTAATTAAACATGCGCTTGATTGTATTCTCAGTTACCGCGTTCGAATGATGATCAGTGGCCAACATTTTCTTTAATGTAAGAACTCTGTTGTTTTAGAGAGTTCATTGGTACATATCTTATTAGTTCTACTGACGAGTGATCAGATGACTGTTCTGTTCATACTTGTTGGATACGACGATCTGAAGTACCGATCAGAATGTGTTGACTTGCGGTACACAGAAACCTGGAATCTCTGTTCCTCATCAGGTTTGACTAGATAGTCTCGAAGATTAAGTGAGCACTCATCAGTTTCAGTTTCCAGTGTAAATACAATACCGTTGCATTTTTTTTGGTTAAGAAATTGTAGGAAGTGGCCGCTAGCGGTCCGAAATTGCATCTGGTTTCGAACTTTGTTTGCATCTAATCTTTCATTTAACAAAAAGTCAAACATCCCAACGGATAGTGTAGCTATGGTTTACCCTGTTACACTTATAGTAACCAATCTTCTCATGGGATATCTGGAAATAAGCAACGAGTGAGTTTAGCTGGCCTCCACGAATTTGGTGACGCTATGTAGATGACACATTCGTAATCGTGAAACGAACCGCTTGTGCCTAGATGATTTTGATAGGTTCAAACTCGTTGGTACATAATTTTTCTTGTTCATCTACATACGATACCTTGCTGTTTGCGTATCATGTTTTTTTTATTGGCTACATTCACTTTCTGATCACAAGTGACTTTCGTGCTTATAATTGGTGAGCCTGATGTGACCACTTCACTATTTCTGCTCACTTTTTCTCTAACACTAATTTTTGTATGCTGACATAACAGTTTGTTAGGTACTATGTCAACTGTTCCGGGGAAAAATTGCTTCAACTCGGCGGCACCAACACTAACCTTAAATTCAAACAGTTTCCACCGGTCATCAGTTTGATATCATGATCCATGTACGTACAGTGCACAAGTTCAGAACCATTTCGCTTTGTAGGATATCCATCGGAAATTGACAGTGAAATTACAACGTCTTGGCAATATTACCATCAAAAGTCACAGCTGATATATGAAATATTCTTGAATCGCCTGATACAGTCTTCCCATATACTCAACTTCAGGGCATGTTAATCAACCGTACTGCACCTTCTGAACATAAATGCCTAGAACATTTACTGAGTAACGAGCGTATTAGTGAGAGCAACCTGTCCCGATTGTTACGGCATATGCAAAACTTCCTTGGAAGTACAAAAGTTGATGTTGCTTTGTTCGCATAAATCATCTTTAAATAGTTGTCTAATCCCGGCAAAGCATTCTCGCATCCACCTCCAGTACTGTGCCCATAGCTCGACTTGCCAACGTCGCCAGTAGGATTGTAGTGGTTCTTTCAGGCAACCCAGTTAAACAGTCAACTTCGTGAACAGCTCACGGCTCTCACTGAACAATTGTTAGGTACCTCCGTCTCCCTCTAATAGGTTCGATTATTTTACTCAAGATCTCTCTTGTCAGCGTCCCAGATCTTTATCACTACGTTAACAGAGTCATTTCTGTTGGTACCGTCACAGACTTGACTGTTTTGCACGCATACGTATTCAATCATGCGATTTCCGAAGGATTCGTCAACGACCATAGAGACAAGTACGGTCCGAGGTCAATTTCCAGTCATCGCTTAGTGACACCTGGTAAACACTCAGGATTGTCCTTTTTGGTAGACATCCGAATGGGCAGTATTCTCGCATGCTCCGAGATAAATCCCACGCAGCCCATCCAGTTTTTCACTCACGGCCGCTACGGTCATTTCAGTTCACACCTACAGACGGTATTCTTTATCATTAACCCTTGGCCTACGTCTTCATTACAGGTGGATTTTTTTTATCGCGGATCTTCGTCAGCATATATTCGGACACAGTTTCCCCACTCACTTTAACTTGTGGGTTGATTTACAACAAACGTCTAGTTGGCGCCGATACACAGCCATCAATCAAAAGTTACTCGATGTTCACCAATTCTATACAGCCTTTGTTAATTTCATCACTGGATGATTCCGTTCTTGCAAATCTTTTACGTAAATTCCCTCAATTGGTATGGTCGGATTTTCATAGGTCATACCTAAAACACTCGATCCCTCATTCTGCGGTTACTGATGGCGACGCTGCTTTCACTCATCCACGTCGTTTGCCACTGGACATACATGTTGTTATGAGATTGTACTGGAGCTGTTTACTGATTAGGGAAAATTCAGCTGATCAAAACTTACGCGCAAGCTTTTGTAAAAAATATTGCAATCGATCGGCGCTAACCAATCATGAACAGCGATAGGCTGCTTTACCAGATTTTTTTGTATAGATGGAGATTAAAACAAGACGTTTGAATGCGTGTCCGAAATAAATAACTAAATTCCTCATGGTAACCTCGTGGAACGTAGCAACTATCGGGTCAATCGAAATGCAAGAACGCTTGTCGCCCAATAAAATTCGTAAATGCTCTTTTTCCTGTATAAGAATATGCTATCTTCCAATAAATTAGAGTTGCTCGGTTTCACCCAGACTTCTGTTGTGATCTGTTCTTGAGATTCGATACGACATGGTGTTAGAGGTGGGATTCGAACTCACTCCCACATTTGTGAAACAGAAATGAAGTGTTTTGTTTGGAATGTTGAAGTGATTTGGATGCAAAGTGTGAACCTCGATCCGTGTCAGTTGCAGAGGACACTCCAAAATTCACGATTTAAATAAAGACGTAAGAATTGTTATTAGACGTAAGCAACGAAGTAGCAGTATTGACAAGAATGTGAACAAAGCGTGCATCGTTTGCGGCAAAAGTTCCAATTGTAGAGTATGTATTCCAAATTATCTTAGAACGCTGACAACTAGTATAACCCTTTGTATAATGTCTACTCTCTTTGTTCGTGTGCAGTCATGTAAAGCGCCGAGCGGTGAATCGTATTGTTACACGAATTTCTGATTGAAACAGATTATGCAAAGCACTGAAACCAACTTGTTGCATGGCTGATGGAGCTACCGGTCTTGGTATTACAGTTGAAAGGTCACAGTCAATAGTACCAGGATGGAAATACAGTGGAACTAGTTGATTGTTGAACGAACTTGTGGTCGAGGAGGATAAATTCACCATTTTAGCGAGGTGCATACTAGACTAGATGTTGACTGGACTCGCATTTGGGCGTGAGACAACTTCCGTAACAATGTTCTGAGTGTGTGGAATGTGTCGAATAATGATGTAGCTTTACGGATGAAACGGTTTAATTCCGTGTGTTTGATGGTGTGGCTCAGAAAATACAATGAATCGGGGCCATGTATACATTTCTGAACATCGTCCTCATACTGTAATCGAATGAGCAACTTGCATACGTGCTCAATGTTCCTCTTGGGAATGCCATCTAAGTAGGCAATCACGAAAAGTAAACCAGAACAAACGCGGACAGCTAACCTTTGCAATGCCTGCGCAGCATTGTCTAAACTAAAAGATGTGTAACAGTCCAAACATACTAAACGAAGTAGCGGTTTGCTGTTTTATGGACATCATTAGGATGAATCACATGGGATATGTGTTATCGTTGTATGGAAGTCACTCATCACAGAGGCCATTAATTGTTTCTGATGTAAGGAACGTTACAACCTGTTGGTTGGCCTGTGAATGTTAACGAGTGTGTGAGGTTGTCTTCCAAGCTGTGCGTTTTAATGTTTCACATTTGCCCAAATGTAATAATCTGTTTTACAGTGGTTGCTTTTTCACCCACAGGATTGCGTTGCATTGTCCTATGACAGTTGCATCTGTTTTCAATAGCAATGACGTGGTGACATCTCAGGAATAGTTTTGACTTACTTTATGAATGGGTTGGAATGATACTGTTTTTGATTAGTTATTGGTGTCCGTCACATGTGAACTAGTCGCGTTAGAAATGCGCCTATCTTATTCACTGCGGATGATGTTGGCAGATTCCTTCCGATCGCCGACTTGCAGTTCTTTCAAGCTTATCTACTTGATATCACCATTTGAGACAATAGACACAAAATGAGTAGGAAAACCTCCGCAAACAATCTTTGAAATGTGGAACTAACGGTGGTCAGGCGTTGGGCGATAAGCCGACACCTGCCACATGTTGTGCACTAGAAATTTTGCGGTTGATAATGTCGTGGATAAATTCATCCTTGAATAGTTTTTTACTTAGACTTTTTATCTGTCGTTTGAACGATCCCATGACTAGTTCTTCTTTACATGCTTTTATTTGTGAAGCTTCAGGAATACACATTCTGGTTAAACGTTTTTCGAACATGTTTAGTATCCTTTTGTAGAACTTCCCGGCATGAGAATCCGTTCTACTTGTTATGCAATTGGTCAGGTTCCACATGTACTGCAGAAGACCAGAACTAAGAATGCATGTTTATTTACCGGTCTATGTTTTTATGGTAAAAATTGATATCTGAACCAATCGTTCCATTTGATGAAGCGACGCTAGTTCTAAAGAAATAGTTCGTTTCTCGCATTCCAAGGGTTAACTTAATCTTTGAACGCGTAGACTTAAGATTAGCCACTAGGATATAGTTATCGTCATTACTTGCGAGCATATCGCCTACTTAGTATCTGTAATGATTGCAGTTACCGATTTTATGTGACAGAGTACCTTTGTCTTCGGTTTGGACACGAATGTCTGCAAGCTGTGTGTCTAGGACCGAAAGTATTATCGCGTCATCGTTCCGAACGTGAGATGTTCATTAAACTGAAGTTGAACCTTCAGTTTTCGAGATAATGACAACTTTTTTTATTAAGTTGGCATGAATGACAACAATTACACGGTTAATTAGTAGTTTTTTTCAGCGACACCTTCCTAATTAGACAGACTTTGTTTAGGTACCCCATGTTGGGATTCCTCGTTTCCATCTAATCAACCGCATGCACGAACTCTGGGGTGTCTTCTAGACCTAGTGGAGTCAGCCATACTTTGGTTGGTTTCCGCATGTCTACTCATCATTGAGGTAACACGATTTTACTAGTTGTACGTGTCATGGGTCGGTCTCAACACACTCACTTTCTATGACCTTAAGACAGCTCATGGTGATGAGGAGGAACTCCTCATGTTTGTATTATATGAGTGTAGTTTTGTGTGCTCCATTCACATGAGAAGCGTTGAACTAGTTCAAATGACTAGTTGTTGTTACAGTCATTTTGCCAGACTTTATCAGATAGGTTGCGTCTTCCTGTACACAACAGCGTAAGAACCATTACCCTAAATTTCATCGTCATTGGTGTCAAGAAAAAGCAGTGCAAAATCCAGTAGGTTTGCAGATAACTCCACATGTCCCATACTATCTGTTAATCATATCACTTTGCCCAGTAAAGTGAAATCTCCGATCGCTTCACTCTACTTGGTAAGTTGATGTCCAACTTTCAACAATCAGCCGACGTCTCAATAGATTGTCAAAACAGACGAGTCATCACATTAATCCAGGCTTCACTCTCTGTGATGGAACACTGCCGGTTATATCAGCATGTTTGCTTGTAATTAACGTGTATTTGTACTAACGTGTTTCAGAAAGTTACAGACGCCTATTACGATAGTGTTTTTTCGTCCATTTATTGATGTTACTCGCATGTTTAAGCTTAATCCTTCCAATTTATCTCTTTCCCTTGTCTTATTTGCGTATGCTATCACAGATTTACTCAATTTGGAACCGTTACCAGTCTGCGCGTTGCAAAATAGCCAGTATGAGCTGCTGTATAAATTCACCCACTTCAATCCGATCCAAACACAAATCTTCCACACATTGTATCATCAAGATGTGAACGTGCTCCTGGGGGCGCCTACTGGTTCAGGAAAAACGGTGGCTGCAGAGTTGGCCATTTTCCGCGTGTTCAACGAGACACCAAGCAAAAAAGTGAGGTCTATCTACCAGCAGAACTGAGTGGGCATTTTCAATAACACGGTTGTGAGATGAATGTTTAGTTAGATATCTGGTGATATCTTCATCTTCCTTAGCACCGGCATATTGTATTCCTCCTGACTAACTGGCTATACCACTAATGTCATCGCAGTTTCCTTACTGAGTGTTCCTTGTTGTCTGCACTTTTTTGTGTTCCCTATAAACTAACAACTCATTTTGTTATTTATATGACAGAAGTAGATCTAAAAATTAATTTTATTCAGATTGTTATCTTTGCATATGGTCAGGAAGAGGATTTTTGATCAATGTTTCAACTATTTCGTCTTTATGGACACAGTGGGCCCTATAGAGTAGATCATCAAACTGATGGACACAGCCTCAGTCTCAGGCAATCTGATTTCACTCATATTATGTGCGAGCTCACAACAACATCCGTCGATTTTTCTATATATTTGTTTAATCACCATCAGTCTTGTTTGCTCTTGTCCTTAACTAACTGATGTCAACGTAAACGCCATTGTATGTAAATCACTGTCTGATATGCGTGATGATCTACGTTCTACGCAGTCTTGTTTACATATGTACGACGGCCTGCCAGTGTATTTCTTCACTACTGTCTGCTCGACGCTGTGTATTGTGCCCTGACCTTTTCTGCTACCTTGGCGTGGTGGTCAGGCTTGTGTGCTGTTGTG
>LUCH01004530.1:6421-36765 GCA_013368495.1 Paragonimus heterotremus | reverse complement strand
ATAATTTTCAACCTTTTTAGTAACGTTTTCTTCTAGGATATTCCACGTCACTGTCGAGGTGAGCGGCGGCCCGAGCCACAGTACGTTTTGGTCAGACTCTTTGCTAATACGTTGAGGATGATTCAGGACTAGATATCCGGAAATGTTGTTGTGGGGAACTACTGTTTGTTGTTAAACATCGTAGGTACTGACATACTGAAATAGTCTGTGCATGCCTTCAGTCACTTGCGTCAAGTGGCATCACCGAGTGAGCGACTGTTGTGTGGGTTTTGGTACTGAGGATAATCAATCCTGATATTGCTTAAATCGAGATGGTTTAGTTGCGTATTACCAATGGTAGTCTGCCGTTTACCATGGCGCGCCCTCTGCTGTACCTAGGCTCACTGTAGGGAGATGTAAACAGTAAGGGAGCCGTCTCCTAGTTTTCACCTTGTCTTTGCATGTTTGTTCATGATCGTGTGTCACTTACGGGGTATTGACGCATTGATTCTGATTATTTTATCATTACCTCCTAAGGATGAACTGCAACTGGGTCTCTTCTACTTCTTTTGCGTTTTTTGGACCTTAGCTACATTTGTCTCATGTAACTCTCTTGTTAAGTGGGTGTCTGGCAATTGACCATCGGTATCGACCATTCACGCATTGTCTTTAGTGTGGCGTTCAGTTAGCGACCAACGTGAGCTTCTGATTGTTCAAGCTTGATGATGGGACTGCTCTGAAGGGTAGTTTGAACAATGATTTGTATTTCACTTCGACCAAACAACTCCTATTTACATACACTTATTCTGCGCCGTGGAAGTGCGCATCGAAAGAGCCAGATGTTTTCAGGTAACCTGTGCAAAACATACGTCAAACTACACTATACTTTCGATAGGGCGTCGTTGCTGTCTCAAGCAACGGTGCCGAAACCTCTGTTAGAATGGATCCCAGTTGACGATCGGCTTTGCACAGAAGAGTTCGAGGGTTGATGTTAGGTAAGCGATTTGGGAAACGACAGATGCACCTGTCTATAATATCTGCGTACGTTCCACGATATTACAACCCGGAGACAATCTCAGAGCAATACCATCTATAGCTGACGTGATCCTAGGCAAAAGCTCCTGAGTCGACTGATCGTCTTCAACTGAGGCTCAGTTTTGGGTCCATTTGATGGTTTCCACCCGAATAACGAAGACAGACAGTTGTGTTCAGACCATCCTCTGATCCACGCCAGTACGAACTTTGGTCACGAACCGTGGTTGTACCACCTCTTACCCTCGTTCGTAACAGACGTGAGCCCAAGTTGACCACTCCATAGTTAGCTACATATGCCTAGGTTGCTTGTGAGGTTGTCGCGACCATTCGGAGCTGGTTGGAGGCACTTTCTGATGTGGCAAACTTGTATTTGTAAATTTCTTGGCTTCCCTTCTTCATGAAACTCTATTGTTTTTTAATTACTTAAGAGCAGTGGGGGATTTGGTTAATTTCACGTAGAACATCACTTATGTTAGATCACATTTTTCGCATTCAGATAAACTTTTCAACCAGCCTCTTTTCGAAAAGAAGTACTAGACTGGGGTTTCATTCTTGTTAAAGCTCATCAGTAGTGCATATCCTTGTCACGATCAGGATTAGAACTCCAGCCACGTTCTCGTGAGACAACCGTGTTTGCTACTGCGCCATTGACACATATTAGGCACGACCGAATTATTGTATCAGAACGCTCAACCACTTTCGCTTGTGAATGATGGTTAGGTTTCCGGGTCGTCTCATTAGGAGACAGTTACTGCCACTTAAAAGCGTGAACTATTTTATGATCCTGGCAGTGACAAGGAGATGTTCTACTGATACCCTCTAACAGGAACGTGATTTGAGCCTGATGCTTCTTTTCGAAAGAGGTCTGCTGAAAAGTCCGTTTGACTGAGAAGGTTGTGATCAACTGTGAGTGATGTTCAGTTTAAAATCTACTGTCTTCGTTTGTTTGTTTTCTTCCTCCCCTTTTTCTTCGCTACACACCATTACTTATTTGTTATTCTGTCACTTTGTGAACTAAGGTCAGGGCCAACGATATTTTGGGCAATAGTACCCACAGGTTCGGCCCAAAACTGGAAATGATGATGGTGATGTCTCTCGCTAAACTAACTTGATCCCAACTGCTACCCCTGCGATTTGATGGTGGTTCACAGAGCAAACTCAAACGATAACATAAATAAGCCATTCGACTTGGCTGTACTGACCAACTATTAAACTGAACTTTTCCAGTGAACTAGCATCTACTCAATGACCTGGCTTAGATGAATAATGGTCACGCCTAGAAAAAACCCTTTATTCAGTTACTCCATAGTTGTATCACTCAGTGTATACGCGCAGACCCACATACGGAAGCAGAGACTCAATAGAAAATCCAAAAGCGTGGGGACTATAATACACCAGACTGAGACGATCTTTCTCCGGTTCCTTTTAAGACTGATCAAGGTGCGCCCGTTAGAGAGCTGTTCTCTAAGTTTTGGAGGACCGAACAGGTCTTTACGTCCTCGAGGAGTCGATAGTCACTTTTGTCAGTGACGGAAAAAATAACCGTCAGTTGCAAATGGCTCTACTGTTGAAAACCATCATGTGTTCTTGAGTTGTCATCTGAACTGGGATCATATTGTTGTTTGTGCCCGTTCTACCCTGTCATTTGTGTAGATTGATTGAAATTTGACGAATAAGGCCATAAAGAATGCTTATCAGAAGGTTCTGGCGAGCAATTCGCGTAGGTTGAGTCAGATGAGGTAACCAAATGAATATGGGACCAAACCTTAACAGATGTGAAATTTTGCTGTGGAGTGATACATTCTGAAGTAGCTATGCCCTTACTACAGCGTTGTCTTTTCGTCTCGTCAGTGAAACAAATGAAGTCACTTATGGGTCTCTGCCTTGAAGGTCTGACTTGCAAAACAACAAGAATTAGATTCCTCTTGGAGATTCCATCCGGAATCCCCAACTCAAGAGTCTGACCTGCGAGTAAACATGTTGTGGAGTTTTTTAGAGGACCCTAACCAGAGCCATTGTCTCAGGAGTTTGATTCACTTGAAGACAAGAGACCTGCCTGATCAGAGGACACTGACATCTTGTCTTGATCAGTGCTACACGTGGTGAATGTATTTGAAGTTACATGAGATTTTTGAGTTATGTCAAAAGTGTGTCGACCGCACTGATTAATGGGCCGAGGATCATGGTCAGTTGTTGGACGATCACAGTGCCCTTTGAGAGTAAAGTTTCTAATCCGCTCCCTCCTTATTCGGAAGACAGCAGTGCTGCAACCATCGAAATCGTTCTGCTGTATGCCCATCAGATCACGTTTCATTACCTAAGGATCCCTGTGGTCAGTAGTATGACATCTAACCCTGAATACATCAGCTTTTCGTCTAAATGCTGGCCTTCGGCCTTTCTGGCATTGTTGTATCTGATAGGACCGAAGCTTAGCCATTATGTCCCACTAGATCGATGCAACTTACAAGCCTGGCCAGCACATCTAGGCAGCGGAATGTTAGGGTAGCAGTATAGGTCAACGAATGTGTAAACACGCAAACCCTACAACATTGTGTTTGTGTTCGTTGTAGTGTTTTTTCATAGTTTTGCAACGGGTATCTGGCCATACTCAGCTTCACAGACCAAGTGGTTTTTGCGGTCACAATGATGGTAAATATTTTTGCAAAAAGTTTTTATAGCTGAAACTACTGGTAGTTTGATCTAGGTAGATTAGTTTATCAATCCATATCCCACAAATGCCGGAATATAGATTGAAAAACCTGTACTCTGAGAATGTTCATGCCATCGTTGAATCGCTTACTCTGGAGTCTGGACAAGCATACTTATCCGTTTAACTTCCAACCAGAGAGCAATATAATAATCTTACAAATCCCTGTTGACTGCGTTCAGATACTGGCTAATCTTCAGACAGTTGAATAAGATTGGGCTGATCAGATATTGTGCTGAAAGTCTGTCAGTGTAGCGACTAAAACGAAGTCCTCGTTTTCAAAAGAAGCTGAAGGAATTTTCTAACGACTCGGTGGTGTGACCCTTAAGATGATGGATGTCATACGCCACATCATCTACGGAAGTTGCTAGGAAATGTCACATACTGCAATTTGCAGCCAGCATTTAGAGAGATTATGTGCCTGTTGTAGGCCGAGATGTGCGATATACCCCACCAGTATCACAGATTGACTCACTAACATCCCGCTATTATTTCCTGTTATCAACACTAATATAGGCAGCAATACATCGTAGCTAGACATTAATGCTTGATTACCGCATAGTTATGGCAAGAGTCTTAGGTTAGAGCTTAAAAACAGAAGAAAGATGGTACTTGAGTGGTATTTAAAAAGACGAACATCAGTGCGTTTACACGTTGCAAGCAAACAACGGCCTCTCAAGTAAGTCATGTGCAAAACAGTCACTCACTGATATTCATTGCTCTTCTTCACTTTCTTACATGCACGAACAACTCAGTCAAATAGGGGCAGCAGTCACACTAGTGAACCTGATTAATTGACACCACCCCGAACTCCTTCAACCGTATATTCAGCTTGACGGAAGTCCCGGCACGTGAGACAACCTCGATCTACGGTGACTGATTCACTAGTAATTGCTCTCATTTGGTCATCCCAAGTGAGTATTTGTCTACCATGTACCTCACGCTGCGATGTCAACAGAGCACAGCAAGACGGGCGATTAACTGACAATGAACATGCCCACTCTTGTTAAACATCCACTTCCATATTGCGTACTTATATGTCTATAGAAGCGTGTGACTGACATTGGTGGTCAGACGCTTGTATACGGATTATATTTTCTATCGTGAACGATAACGATTAGCAATCCCCGAGCAATACTGTGCGCATTGTCGCCTTATACACATCTTCCTTAAGCATGAAAAAGATGCTTCCATCGAAGGAATGACCTCGTTTGCCAGGGACCATATTAATATTTGAGAAACAAATCTTTTTTGCACTCCGGGCCCTCGCTCATGCTGACGGCGTTTTCGTTCTATGCTGATAACTAATAACTGAGACGTTAAGTACTATTGGTCTATATAACCTAATTCTGGGAGGAATCGTGCCTTTTGTTTCTAAGTGTCTGCCTATTACGTGACAGTTAGCTTACAAAGTATCCGAATACTGAATAGAAATGGATTAACTCAGAGCAGTTTCTTTTATTTTCATTAATCTGTTTCTCTACTTGTGTGTAGGAAGTTTTGTTCATTGTTCTCAGGTCAACAGGAAGTCATTAGCTGTCCGCAACCGGAAATATGCCAGTAAGCTGTTAAACGAAATCTTGAAGTTTAATTCGGCATATGTGTTGCACTTTGGCAGTCGACTACGGTTTTGAGATTCCTACGTTCGTGCACGTTTGTAACGGTCAATTCAACGTCTTGTTATCTCTTTCATATATCATCAGCGTTGATACATGCTGAGAAGATGGTGCTATCCAGGTAGGTAAAACTGTCCACAGTCTTGAGATTGTTGGCTCCAAAAGGAAACATGAGAATACACTAATCCTCAATTAACGCCATGCACTTTGAAGGCGTTAAGCGCAGTTCGTAGAAACTTGCCCATTCAGTCACCTTGTTTAGCATGATCTGCATGTCTTCGGTAGAAGGGCTGAGCAAGGCAATGTTATCAATTTACTCTAGATAGGTCATCTCATTGTCACGAGAAACTTTACACCGAGCTCATTGGATTTCTCAGACTCATATTCTAGAACGTCGTGCATGAAACGTGGAAGAGGAAGATAAGACATCCTAGGCAAACACTCCCAGAGGTGATGAAAATTCGAGACAATTGTCCATAGGCTCCCATCCTGTTCTCAGAGTGAGCGTACAATGATCCAAATAGATCCATGTATTTTTCTGGAACTCCTTTATGGAGATGGCAGTCCCATAGAACGTATTGAGCAATCCTATCGAAAGCAATCTTAGGGTCCAAAAGAAAGCCGCGATCGTTGGCTGCCTGTCGGAGTCTCGATGCTTCAACACCTGTCGCAAGGCATAAATGTGACCGAAGCACTCTTGATCTATCGGAATCCTACCTGTTGTTTGCGTGTTTGACTCCCACTGGGTTTACTGAACCGACGTAGCACAAGATCAGCGAGAGGAACTTGGAGGCAACAGATACTAGATTTATGCCTCTGTGGTTGTCACAGAGACTTCGGGTCACCATTTTGAAAGTAGGAAGAACTGTTCGTAACCGCCGGTCACAAGCTACCTCCTCAGTTTCTCCAACCGCCTGAAGGAACTTCGTTAATTCTGATATCAATCTCTTTCCACCGTGTTTGAAAAGAGAAAGAGAGGACAGTTGATTCAGGAAGCTTGTAACACTTCAGGACACTTTTGCTACCTATGGAGGACCATCTGGAAGGCGATAACATACTGTTGGGGGTCCCGTCGTTTATATGATCAGATGGAGACCAGCGGAACGGTTTCTCAAAATGCTTAGTCCAACTGTAAAGTCGGCGTTCTTGGCTGGTGACAAGCGAATCATCTTTACGACGATTGAGTGGTCGGCATATGCACGAATTAAGAAGAATAGCTTACTGATATTCACAGAGAAAGACTGGCTCCATTCCTTGTTTGTTCTAACAAGTGATGCTCGCGGTATTTGCGCTAGTTTTTAGTCAACTTACGTTAACGCTATTGGCGGTTGAGTTATATTCAGAGCCAGGTGGAATCGAGGGACATATGTTCATAAGTCGCTCAATCCTCCTTGGCTTTGAATATGACGGCCGTTGTGACTGAGTGAGTCGATAGTACAGTACCAGATTCCTGGTCGCCACGTCTCGCGCAGTACACGTTTCCCGCTGTCGCTCACGGCTTCCGAAATTCTTGGTATCGAGGGCTTTTATTTCTCACGCGTGAGTCGTCTTCGATTTGCCTAATATCACTCACCAGCTACGCTTTGTAGTATACAATACCATCAATATCGACCTTTCACAGTAGCCGGTTATTTTAAGATGATAACACTTCGATCGACCGGTACGGCTCCTTACATAAGTATAGATCGTTTTACATGATAACCACAAATTTTCTAGCGTGAATTCGCGCAGTTTCTTCTATCTTATCTTGTGGGTTGTTTCGAGATGTGATACACAGTCAGGTGAAAAGGTGACAGCCTTGATGGGATTTTGCGAAAATCTATTAATCTGCTAATAGCCAGCTCGTAGCATTGGCTCTCTAAGTGGTGTATATCGAAAATCGAATGTACGTGCGTAAAAGTTGTTCCTTTTTCAAGTCAATTCCGAACCAGGTAGTTGACGATAGCTAACTCAGACGATTTGTTGTGCCCATACGTTTACGCTGTTCACATCTGATGTTCATTGAGCGTTGCAAACTCATTTGTCATTTTCTTCGTCCGAAAACAGTATTGGGCTTCAATGTAATAAGCTATTTAAGATACACAATTGATGGGTAGCTACAGTTGCCATTGAATGTATTCGACTGTGTATAGCCATGCAGGCAATCACATGGAACTTTTCTGTAAACTTTGGAGGCATGTCAGCGGGTTTTGTGTTTTTTGTTTCGAAACGAATAACCAGTGGTGTTCACTTTGACTATCCCGTGAATAATAATAACGGTCGATGTCCTCATCGGGGTAACAGACAAAATCCTAATTAGTCGAGAAAATTGAATGAAATGAAATGGTTCAAAGGAAGATATAGGACTCATCGAGTGACTACAAGCAGTTATGACGAACAAAGTTAGTATGTTTTGAGTTTATCGATTTGACATGGGTACAAAAGTTACATCTCATGGAAGATGTAACCATGAATTTGATGGTGATTGTTTAAAAAAAGCGCTGGATATACTGTAAGATGAATATGAGATATAACAAAAAAAACCTATTATAGGAAACAACATACAAGGACAACAAAGGACATCAAAGAATACATACATTGCTAGATGCAAGTATTTCGTGTACTGTTATCGGTCGATTACACAAAACATTCAGTTATATGGGTTTTGCGCACGGCCAGAAAAAATGAAAGGAACAAACGTCATATGAGTGTATAGCAAGATAGAGTGAACGGCTTCTGTTCCACAGTAATCAGAAGAGGAACTCCAGGAGAATGCTTTGTTTGCGAACAGGTATCTGGCCAAATTTGCGGAAATTCATTACAATGAGCTGGTGGTCAACACTGAACTATGGTCAGCACCAAAGGAGCCATTCTTAATCAACCCATCCTACATGGGAGCCCAAAGTGGGCATCTGCTATGGTTCGCACTTACATGGCAGCGGAATTCCGGTTGTTATTTTCCAGCCACAGGATTGCTCTTTACTGCCATCATCTCTCTTTCTCAGAAAATTCTGCTTCTCATGTTATTTACCAGTCTACCTGCAATCGCGGTGACACGTTGGCAGAACGAACGGAGACGTACGATTGTGACAGTTGGAGCATATCTCCAACGTGACATGTGCAGTCACTAATGCAGCACGAATCAGCACCTCCTCATCCCAACAGGAGTCCGACATCTCCGGTTGCGGAATATTTGATCACTACATAACATGTGGTTGACCCCGACACTTCGTTCACGATCCTAGTACGTGTAGTAATCCAGAGATATTGACGCTCTCCGGAGAGTCATTAACCACGTCACGCACGGGCTCTCTGTTAGTGGAAGTTACTGACGCGATCTATCTCATTGTCGTGGAACTGAAGTCGTTTACCCCACCCCGATATATATCCATGTGATGTTTGTTCGCTTTATTGTTTTGTCGCTATGCACTGAAGTTACATAGCTAAATGTTTCGTATGACCGAGTTGATGAAGAAAAACATAATACTTACATCTCTTAACGCGTATGTTTTGTCATCTGAATGTACTGGATAAAGAGGACTCAACAATACAAGATACAACATTTTTCCACTATGCGTAGGTCAATAGTCTCCAGATATGCGGGCGCTACCTATGAAGGGAGAACAGTATTAGGTCTTTTGTGACATACACAGAACAAAAACAAATACATACATACAATTCACATAAGTCGGCCCTGGGTACTCCGAATTTTCGCAAAGTTTAGTGAGGCATCTTAGTCTCAAATATGATTCTTAGTAGAGGGTTACTTAGGTAACCCTAAACGATTCATTTTAGCGAAATAAGTAATCCGGCGGCACACTTAAGATAAGATCCTCGAAACGATGTTACACTTTTGACCTCGACCTCGTACCAGAAAACTATACTTCTGGAAATTTTGTTTGAGCGCTTCGTAGTTCAGCTGGTAGAACGCTTGCTGCGTTTGGGCATGATGTTTCTGTCGCTGGTTCGAATACAGCCGAAGTCCTGACTTTTCACAATCGAGTCTCATCTGAAAACAATTACTTTTTTGCACAATACGTAGTACAGCTGTGGTAAAACAAAGAATACAACGAAAAATTGAGTCTAATTACAATATGCCATTCTGCTCATTCCTATTCCTTAGTCGCACATGCAAAGTAGGTGTCCGCGAACTTATATTAAAAATGTGGAACGCGGTATCAACCACAGTTCCAAATCAGATGACGCACTGACCTGGTATCGGAAGTCTCTAACACAGACCACATCCTCACAGTAATCCCGAAGTCAATCGAAGCGAGTATTCCTATTTCTTCTCCAATTGGCGACGGCGTACTTCCAGACGAGCATCTACTCTTAATGGTTTAAGGCAATTAAATAAACTACCCTGGGCTGATTGTGAGGGTTATCCCGTTCGTTAACGTCGAGGGAGTACGGCGTTTGTCTGATTGAAGTGGAGACAAAGCTTCTGTGTGCTAGCAGACGTCCGGTCAACGCTGAATCCCAGTTGCTGGCAGTTTGATCTGCGAAAACTTCCACTAATGGCTTCAGTGAGCGGTATGTCCGTTCCACTTGAAGACCACTTTGTAAAATAATCAACCAACACTAGATCTGACAGTTGTCTCAAGGTGCTTCTGGAAGTGAGTCCATCAAATACATCCATTAATTCGTTTGAATAACCTGCATTCCCTGTCCATAGAGGTGCCCGAATGAAATGAGTTGGAAGTAGTTAACCACCGGTATAGTAACAAGATTGACAGTAGTTTTTAGCTGTTCGTTAACGTGCACAGCCAAATCGCCTTTGCACTACTGCAGTTAGTTGATCTATTCCAGCATATCCCGATGCATTATGGAGATTTTTGATTACCTTCTCGACAAGAGGTTGAGATACAACGATTCTTCCGGTATATAATGATCGGATGCAGAAGGGCAAAGCCCCCTCTAGCACCACAAGATTTTTCCACATAACCCATAAACATCAAGCCTCATAGCCCTTATTTTCGAGTTCCTTTGCTGTTTGCCCATTGCCTTCATACCTCATAAATCAATGAAATCTCCAGATCGTTCGATCGGGACCCTACCGTCCATACAAAAGTGGTCTTTGAGGTTGATAAGTGCTCGTACTGCGTAATACAAAATGAACATTCTTCATGACCACAGGGCGGCATTCTCGATAGAGAATCTGCGTAGACATGTAGCTTTTCCAAGTGATATCTACATTCAAAACCGTACTTTTGCAATTACTTCTGTCACCTGACTATCCGTCTTTTTGGGTCCTTCGAAATATGTGACTAACACCAAAATGGCTGTCGGATTTAACCTGAACTTTCTGTTCAGGAGGTAGTGCTGATTCTATCCGACAAAGAACACAACTTTGCTTCTCAGTAGCGCAATGACTTGCAGTTGAACTTCGACTGACAAGACAACTCTCTCCTTTCCATCAGGTCACTTCTGAAAAAAACACGGCCCTAAATAGGCTTTCACTGGCATCGCTGTCTAAAACAAACCCACCATCTGAACGTGATGTATCCAGAAAGGCTAAGACGGGAAATATACACAGAGTTTCGCGTAGATAGTCGAAATCTATAACACGTAACTTCGTTTGTGAGTAGTACAGTGCATACATTCCGGAGTTAGAGAACTGGTCTCAACACCAGGAAAACGAGAGATCAGAAGCGACTATCGGAACAGTGTGTACGCACTATGGAGAACGTATCACCAAGGCGAATGATAACATACTGCTGCTCAATGTATGTGGATACACGTCAGCCATGCAAATGCGTGTGTGCGTTCGTTGTCTAGTGTTTTAACATAAGCTGTACGGGATTTCATACAGTAAACAACTTCGCAGACCAAGCGTCTTTTGCGGTTACAACAGAAGAAACAGTTACATTCCTCGGTCCAGCTGAAGTTGCAATTTGTCGTCGGCAAATCGTTCAGGAGGTCACGATTTCTACGGATTATCTTATGACACGACGCTCCCTTGATCCCATCCATCAACAACGAAGGAAGACATATCACAAAATGCATTTCTTCTGTCACGAACGTGAAGTGTTAGGATATACAGGATATGTGATAGCAACAACATTGGAAGACTGTTTTTAGTTCCAAGGCGGACAAACCGCCTGCTTCAACAGTTTGTGCACGCAGAGCCAGACGGCGAGTACTGGTTGGCAATACATCGGAGAACATGAGCAATGTCGAATTCCGGTTGCTCAGTAACACGTCAAATGAGTTGAAGAGGGTCAACAACGTGAACTGTTTCCATGATGTGCCTTACATTGAGCGAGGTTGAATTTCGGTTCATTCGTTCTCTTGCCATCGTTTGCTGCGTCATCATGCAGACCAACCATTTGGGCATATATTCAACCATTCGTTATCGTAGGCATCGGCCTGTCCTGCAGATACAAAAATCACCACAACTGTAAATGAACGGGCAGACTACGTGAGAGACAGTACTACCTGCGAGACGGTGTCACGAGTCATTGTTATTCAGTACTCGCCGTCCGGCCCTGTGTGTTCATAAACTGTCGACTCAGGTAGTTTGCTCGCCTTGGAACTGGCAGGAATTATTCTTTTATGTGAAGCCCAGTGGTTAACCGCCTCTGAAGTTGCTACTACCCGCATTTCCCATGTGTTATAATGTTTTGTGTTCATGATTCGAGAAAGTAAACGAAATGTTAACACCTCGTGTTATGTCTTCTTTTGTTATTGGCGGATAGGAAATGAGCCCAAAGAAACTTTCTATTTGATCAGTACCCACAGGAGTTGGCCTTGGCCGAACTTATTCTGCATCCCAAGGATCACTGCGAATTCTGGACTCTGAAATATGACCTAGGTATGCCATTCCTCTTAGCATCAAACGATATTTTAAGAGTTTAAGTTTCAACCAAACCTTGATCAAGCTGTTGAATACCATCAATAAATCAACGTGATTGGGACAGAAACCATGTACAACTCTACAGGAAGTAAGGCGGACAGGTACTATGGGGATGGGTCCACGAGCGCGGCCGTACACACCAACGGGGTTTGCATTGGTTTGCCGAGAATGGATTAACGAAAGATTCGAGCGGTTCGGATCAGAGAAGGCTAAACGCTCATTGCGGGCAGCATTGATGACGATAACCAACGGGAAACAACTCAACATCCAAAAAGTTTCCGCTATACTGAGATGTCTAATATAAGGAAGGTGAAGTGAGGGAAAATGACTGAAACTGACCATATTTATCATGGGCGCCCTTCATGTCTATTCCATGTTACGATAATTTTCTGGTTTCTATCACATTAATCGACCTATCGCTCAATCATGTTTTGTAATAAAGCATACGGATAAAAATCATCTCTTAACGCGCCAGTCGCATCATTACAATGAAATAATCTGCATGCGCACCATGATTTTTTCTCTGTTCACTTGCTCTGTTGTAGAAATGTTGCTCCCACTGCTTGTCTAGTTTGATGTAGGTTTGCAATTATGTGTTATCTTTTGTTTTGACTTCCGCCTCGAACCTTTTTTTATTGTAGCATATTCATATCTTGTTCTTTTTGTTTCCCGTCTTAGAATGTATTTCCAACAGATGTTCAGTCTCAGAGCATCCAAGATTACAGTGGCTCACGTGGTTCTCAACGCTCTATACGACGACACGGTGAAGCACGTACAAATCGTGGACTTCGACTCCGGTCATATATCGCCTTAGAAGATGATCGAGACGAGGAATTTGAAGGTGAATCGATGCCTTCTGGCTTAATAGACCTACGTTCACGAAGGTCTCGTGATCTACAGCGATCTAATCGTGTAACCGAGAATGAAGAGTCAGATTCCACTTCTGAGTTCCGTTCTCCCAGGTTACTTACAGCTCGTCAGCTTAGCTTACAAATGCAGCGAGTTGCACACACGCAATCACGGGCTGGAACCCACCTCAGATACCCACCTTCGGAGTCCACCCTGTTAAGTTTGGAGAGTTTAGAACCTGTCAGGCCTAATTCGACGCCTACTCCGGAACAAGTGGCGGCACGACAACGCAGCATTGCTCGCCGTCGTGAATCTGCCAAGCGTAAAGCCGAATTACAAAAGCGACAGACGGTGGAACGTCTTCTGAAGGTGAGATATTCGACACTTATCTATTGATGTTAGACTCTCATCTCCGACAGGATTGTGTTGACTCCGATGAATAAATCAGGATCTCATGTGTGACTAGTGACTGAAAGAGTGACCAGTATTCAGCAAAGGTTATGTAAAGGTATCAGTGCTGAGAAGTATACAACCACTACAGCAACAGTAAATCGTTTTATTCACTCCGAATGAGTAAGTATTCAGCTGAGGTATGCGGCACCATGTGTAGGAGGTCTAGCGTGAAAGCAGTGTAATTTTTACACATAATCGTTCCATGTTGGCCAGTTGCTACAATCTAACATGGATATTTTTTGACCAGCTTGTATATCTGTGATATTTCCACCCAAAAATAAAGTAACCAAAAATTCATACCCTCTGTTCTATGATTGATCACAGTGCCCTAGCCACCAGCACGGTCTAAATACGGAATCCATGATCTTCCGTATACGAGGGAATCCTGCCTGATATAAACCTATCTACAGACCTCAAACGCGCATAATTGACGAAAATAAGTTGTAGTTACTAACTCAGATTGACTCCCTTCCAAATAGCCTTATTCTTCAAATAAGAGTCTAACGGTGTGTAGCTTGTATCCTTTTCCATCATTCATTTCTTGTTAGTGTTTCAACTTGGACACACGGTAGTTGGTCATGAGAAGGTTTCAAGCAATGTTTGCCAATCTTTTTGGTGTATCTTTTTGATCCGTTTTTAGCAAGTAACAATGCAGCGTTAGACAGTTAACCTTTTGGTATATCTTATCTGTCACGCGTGTTTGTAACTTCATACCTCAGCGCACAAACAGTTGCCTATTTGTGGATGATTATCGTATTCTATTCAGCCTTTCGATTTTTAAAGCGCATCCATGTGCTAGCACTAACTTCAACAATTAGATGGAATTTTCATTGCATTTGTCAGTCTTAAGAGTAAGTATTCGTACTTATTGTAATCATCCCCGTTTTCAGTACTGCTTGCGTTTCTGCTGTTTGTCATTCACACCGACTCATTTCGCCATTGTTTTGACAGGTCAATGCTGACTCGGATGGTTTTCATCGTCGCGGGCGCGGGCGAGGCCGCAGTGTCCGTGGGCTTCCACATTCAGCTTCTTTTCTTTCTACATCTAGTAATATGTCAAATGGTGCTGATGATCCGGAGAATTTTGATACACCCAACCTATCGACGAACAACGGAGACGCACCGGAACTCAAAATCGAACCGTTAGAGACACAAAATACTGAATACATTGATCGTATCACCCGAACCGATCCACATGTGTTATCAGTTTCATCACTCGACCCACCGGCAAATTATGTCCGCATAATCTGCTCGTCCCGTTTGTCTCCTTCTACTCGGGTTTGCCTCTCCTCGGTCTCTTCGGTCACCGATGGCCGTTTAAGTGAACTTTTCACTACTCCAAAGTACATAGCTCCGCCAATCACCAAGCTTTGTGCTATGGGTTGTGGTCGTCTTCGGCGTTACACTTGCTCGACTACTGGCCAGCCACTGTGTAGCCTCGCTTGTTACAAACAAAACTTGACGATTCGGGTCCAGTCTCCCGTACTCATGGCAACTGGGTAGAAAAGCCTGTTCTATCTCGAGTTTGTGCATTTTGTTTTTTCCACCAAACGAAGCAGTCCCATTCATATTCATACATTCAGCTACCTTCTTATGGTTTCTGTCCTATTCAGTTTGTTTGCTGATCAAGAAGCCCGTGTTGTTTGAAATGAATTTTGATGCTCACTGTCACATCGACACTCCACAATCAGTTTCGTCCTTGTTTTGACTCATCCGATAGAGATAGTCTGATTGGAGGACCAAACCATACTGGTGAATACTCGCCAAATGTATGTGCGACTGTGCTGAACATGTTCACATAAACAGATCAACAATAGGCAGTCGCTTCTGGATGATGCCCTTCCGTTCCAGAAGACATCACTAGATTAACTATTTAAACTATCAGTTTCTCACAAGAAACTCCTCAAATTCGGGTATATAAATCTAAGAAATATTATTCACAGGAACAAGTGATGCTTCATTATTAGTGTCGGTAAATTTGCAACGGAAACAAATACAAGCAAAAGTTGTACATCAAATAGACGAAGCTTTCCTCTCATCATCTTCAGCATCAATGCGACATAGTAAGGATTAGTATTGGGTAAAGTTTCGTACAAACTTGTTGAAGACAGCAAGCTCTAGTCTAAAAACAGAATAAAAGGAAGGAGTTCAACCTAATATCTCAGAACCCATTATCTGAGGTCACACAATATGGATCGAGGTGCCTACATCTGGTACACTAATAACTGAGGTGTAATTGATAATTAGGTGACACATACAAGACAGGTGCCCTTTCGGTTTTCGCTGAACCCGATTGACCGGGGATGATCAGCATGTTGCAAGCGTTATATCTCAGTGGTTTCAAAAATTGTGAATTACTGTTGAACATACTATTTTCAGTTCACATTTTTGTTACAGGATTTCTTGCACATTTATGACTATAAATGGTAACACAAATTATTGTGTTAGATTTGTGCCTCACTTGAAAATGCAGTAGACTACCACAAGATACTGTACTAGAAATTATCCAGTCACTTACGTAGAGTAACCAACAATTTTAGAAATTGAATCTTTTATAAGTTCAACAACAAAGGAGGGGCATGTAATTTACTGGCAGCTCACCAGTTCATCGACAAGAGTACTGTTCGTGTTTCTTCAGCCAATCTGAGAATGTTTTGTTCAAACGAAGATGCTACTTGTCACAGTGAATATTTTAGATAGGCCAGGTGGTGATTTTAATAAGTCTCTCATTCTGATACAATCGCATCTCACACCTGTACGATCTAGGTTGAACACATTCGCTACGGGCTTTGTCGTTATCTGTTAGCTTTCTCTGAACGGTTTTAGTCACCATCCATCAGTGTCTAGCCAGTGGCCACTACTACCATCGGATGTGCATGGCAGCTGATCATTTCTGATCACTCTTAGTTCCCAGCCGTGGTTGTTTGACCCAAAGAACACGATACTGTGGTGCTGTTTGTAGTTCGGGTTGATGGCATTGTTATGTTTACCGGGCTTGACATTTAAGTTGCAAACGTTTCATCACCAAGCGAGGTGACATCATCAGTGCGTAGGTGTTTCAGCGTATAAACTCCACGCTCAAACTCTGTACGCTGAAACACTTACACACTGAGGATGTCACCTCGTTTGCTGATGAAACCTTTGCAACCTAGATGCCAAGCTCGGTGAACATACCAATACCAAAACGATACTGGCTATCCGATATATCAATATTGCTGTTTCTGATCTGTATCCTGACGAATCCAAATGAGCAGTAGACAAACTGTGATGTTATAATTGCTCACATCACAATTTCATCATTGAGCGGGTTCTTGCGAGAAACGGTATACTGTTTATTTCAAAGTTACATTGTCGCTTGTCCAGGTTGGACGCATATCAAGACTTGCTCTAACGAACGTGGCGTGCATTTTCTGTGTTCGAACACGCCCATTGTGTATTGGTTTCTTTTTCCCCACGATGAATGTTTGTGCAATAACCTGTGAACTATTAACACTGATATCGTGGTTTGTCTGAATAGTTGTCGAGCACGAGCAGTAAGAAGACCGCATAACTGTCCACACAAATTGATTTCACACGTATTTCAATATGTTGACCTGTCAGCTAATCAGGCTTGTGGCGTTATCTGTGATGAAAGGAGTATAGTAGCTCCAAAATGAACAGTCGACCTCCCAAGTAGGAAACCCAAATGAAGCGTGCACAAGTTCACAAAAATAGGCTCTGAAAACAATGTTTTCAATGATTGCACGTGTATTATACGGTATTTAACGAGAAGTAGGCTTACCTGACATTAGTGTGGGAGTTTCTGTTACCATCACAACAACGATGTGGTCCGATAGCTTCCTGATTGTACTGATTATCTCGACTGCCTTGTTGGACCTGAGTACACTGCTATATGGATGACAAACGATGCGTGATCAAATCGGAGGGGCGATATTCCAAAAATCCGTCGAATGTCTCAATGCAGTGATAAGGGTATATCCAAAAGTCCACGGTCATTGGAATGCGGGCGATCGGACTAGCCATTTCTCAGCGAAATCGGACTGACGGAAGAGAAATGGCAGGCGAATACTCACGAGAGAAGGGGCCAGTCACACACTCAAACCAGACAGAAGTGCACACAATGTTCAAGTGGTAACCGCCGCTCTGTTGTGGACTGGAATTCCGGTTCATAAATGTGAGCACGCACGTGGCAAGGGAACGTGCGAGAGGGATAATAAGGGTTGTGTTTTATTGTGCGAATTTTTGCCGCAGTATGGCCCCTACTATCCATAGGGACTGTTCATGGAAAATGTTGTTAGCCAAACTAATTAGCTGATCACCGAATCAAGCTGTCTGATATAGTCGGTGAGAACCAACTAAACTTTCCATTGCTCTTGCTGTCCATGAACATGCACGAGGTACAGAGCACAATCAAGACGTAATCACCTATCGGCCAGAAGCTGTTGTGCATACATCTGTGTGGACTAAATAAAACAGACCCACAGTGTATAGTTTGCGGGTTGGTACACACATAGCAGACCAAATGCTAGCGTGTGTTCAGGTTTGACGATCGGCACATTCGTTTCAAAACAAAACGGACATTCAAATAATAAACCATATTTATTGATATTCACTATGGTTACTACCACAGCTACAATTCCGAAAAAATGCATCATAGTCTGAGTTTCCGTGTGTTCTGCAGTGGAGGGCCATTTCGTGCACGATTGTTCCAATTCCGATATCTCCCTCTATCAACCTAAGTTAAGCCCACTATGTTCAACAATGTGAGGCAATCAGATGAATTAATCGAATGTGGTGCACGATGTTTCCATTCATTTACAATTAGTCAGTGTTGCCATTATAAATCAGAAGTAAGAGAATGACTAAAATCATTCATAACAAAATTCCATTTTCATGAATTATGAAACACTTCGTATATACAATTCGCATGAATAATATTAACAGACAGTGTAGACAATGACAACATGTGATTAGCTCTGATTTTCTCGTAAAATTTCTAAACATTCTTTTTTATGCAACCACAGAACAATACAGATCCTACTTGTTTATCTTTGCGGAGGATTTCTTCCACCATGATGGAATTTCACCACCTAGCGTCTTCTGTGTTGCTAATTGGTCTGATGAAATATTGCATTAAAATGATCCTATACGCGCTTCCGATATCTCCCAGTCGAACTCCATTGTTTTATGGAGGTACTTGAAAAGTTACAGATACAATCTCGGTGGGTTCTAAGCAATGATCCCAGTGGATTTCCAAATTGAAATCGACGTCTCAACCGGTACATAAAGTTTCCCCCCAGAGGTTTATTACATACCGTACTCGAGAAGAACATATCACGAGGCACATTTCGTAGGCAAGTGGTCTTAAGTTATTTAACTGTTACAAATAATATAACGAAACTGTAAGTGGTACGCATTTAACAGAATTTGCCATACGGTTAATGGGGTTGACCAATTAAGTGATCTTGTTAAAAGGCTTATCATACAGAACACGTTTAAATCATGTTGATCTCTTTAGTGGAAGGATGTGTTTATTTCTCATTGGTCCTGATTACTCGTGGATTGACCTTTCGCCAGGTTACTGCACTGATTCGGAGTCTCAATTGGTAGATGCATTTGCTCGCTCATCACTCGTACTATCTAATCTCGTGATTCTCCTCATGTACACCTGCAATTACTATGCCGGTCACATTTGACCCATTAGATGTTCGATTAAATAAAATATTTGGCACACAGTGACGCATGCAGAGTTTATGCGATTTCCGCAATAGTTGAAACAAATACGAAACTCACTTGAATAAATGAAGCGTTGAGTAATCCCTATCTAGCAGGCACGCGGTTCGTAAGCAACCTACTCATATTTCGAACATGAAAAGTCCAAAACTTGGGTGACTAACCAGACTCGGATCCGGTCAACTGAATAAACGTAAGTTTGTTATACCACGGTTTCCAGGTTTGCCAAAGGTGATTTTAAGTGTTTTTTTGTTTGGTACCGATCTTCTATGAGCTTCAGTAAAGACCCCTTACCTTTGGTTTAAGCTTGGACGTGGATATGAGTCCTATTCAAACGTCCATATTTTAATGTCACAGACTTCAACCCAACAGAAAGCTTGTGATTTATAACGCACTTTCTGGATTTTGTAATATCACACAATCCGATGGCCGTAAATTCCTGAGGAAGAAAAGACGGTTATGATAACCGGCTCATTTGAACACCCTATGTTGATTGGCTGACTGGATAATCTTGACAGGACTATGACAACCCCCAGATATAAGCTGATATACGTAGTAATGTTTACACCACCCAATTTAAGATGTATGATTCAGTGAGAATAAGAAGGTGTAAATAAATCGATCCCATGAAATTTAAATAGTGGACGTGGTTCAAAATTCGGTGGCATGATTTTCGGCAAGTGGGGATGGCCGTAGAAAAATAGATTATGTACGTTAGCCTACTGACATTTTAATAGTAGTGTAACTGATCTTGCAGAACAATTCCAAGAAGGTTGCTGTTTTTCCTGTCAGAAAATTCAATCGTGGCTCATCCACATGTTGTCAACTGTCCTTACGAACTGATAAGTCATGCAGGACAGCATGTATGGGTTATAATTAAGCCTACTGCCTGCTTAACTGAGTGGATAACGTATAAATACATTGGTAGCTACCAAGGGCTGTTTGAGCCTCCCTTCCATGTTTTTTACCTGCTTCACTATTTCATAACGCGACCAACGTCGATTGCTTCAAATCTCCTAGACTAAATATCGTCAGAACTAACGACAAGTGGGCTAAATAAACAACAGTTTGCTTCTTTTCTCTGTGGCCTTAAAGTATATCTAAGATTTAACAAATCTCACTCGATTCTTGCATAAACAGAACGATTGGTAGCTTATAAGCACTGCAAAGCAGACGTTTCTTTGCAGCGTAATCATTGGAAAAATATCAGAAATATTCAAACAATCAAAACATCGACAATCCACAACTAATATGCCGAATGTGATTATGTAACTGTTCATATAAGATAGATCTTATTTTGCTGGTGTTTCCGGTTACATGCACTCATTGTTCCAATGACCTTATCGTGTTAGGCTGGGAGACTTGAGCGAAGTGTAGTTAGTTAGGCCTTACCGTTATCCTGTTGAGAAACAACCATAGTTGCAAAACGTCCATCATTACTTGCTCCTTAGGATTTTACTCCTTGTAACCGAAAACATGTGGACTAATAAACCGAGCATTAATTTATTAAATGGACACAGCCTGTCTTTGTTACATCACAGTCAGTTTACGTATAGAACATCGGTGTCGCATACTGTTCTACCGAATCAGGAGGAGCAGAATGACAATAGTGTGAACGGCACTAAGCAATCTCTATTTGAAAAACCGCACCTTTTATGGAGGAACGATTGTTATTGGGTCGCAAGCGTTCTTCGGTATTCGTTGGCCAGTTCGTTGCTACGTTCCGTCGTTTAAGTCTGAAACGCAGTCAAACAACCTGTTTTAATTTGCACTTCCTACATACACATTCGGCGCAACTGCTCATCGCCGTTTTTGATTGGTTGGCGCCGATTGAGCACAATTGCATCTGCAACAGCCTGTGCGTGAACTCATTGACTGAACCTACTTCAATCAGGAAACCGTTCTAGTCCAGTTTCATTGAAATTGGTGAAGATCGTTTCATCAATTTTGTAACACACTTCCAAAACTTCCTCCAAACCCACATATAGGACCATTCACTTATGTGATCATCGGACATTTACACGTCATTTACAATTTTGTCATATCGCAAGCTGCTGCCAACAAGGATTGGTCGTGGTTTCTCCTTAAACGTATGACGGATTATTGCGTTGTAGGATATGCATCCTGAAACGCTGTTTATGGTTAAAAGGCAATGAGTAACGGCGAATGGTTAGTCAGGAAAAATCCGTTTCTTTATCAACATGATTTTCCAACCTCCATGATTGATTCTGCTTATTCACTCCAGCTAGTACTGAAGTTTGTTACGACTTAAAGCAAGTATTTTCTCGTCAGTGTTTTGTACCTAAAGAGTCTGCTATGAATTTTGCATCACAATTAATTGTTACATCAGTATATTTCAGTTTCACGAAAACTCTCTAATCGACGACATCTGTTTTAACTGTTTCTGAACATACCATTTTCTGTTAAAATTTGTCATAATGAGTAATGCGCTTGTATCAGTGTATTTAATGAACAGTATAAATTAGACTGTTGAAGACGAGACATAACTAAGACGAACGAACCGATGGTCAACATTATGTGAAATTGTACATCGAAATAATTTAATTCCAAATAGTACGCACCGCCCGCAATCAACATGAAATGAGCAATACTCCTTGCTTTACAAAGTCATTTTAACAATTTTTGGCATGGAGGATTAGAATTATGGATTACTGCTTATAGATACAAAAATTTGGATCTGGCTTGAATCAAATCCCGAAAACAATTCCCATGGCTCGAACTTTAGTTTGTTCTTACGTCTTAGTATCGTCTGATTATCCACATATTGATCACTCCACGAAGTTTAGGAACAGTGGTTACTCCCAACTATTCCCACATAAGGACCAGATACTGCCAGTGATCAAGTCTAGAAGAAACAAGTCAAGTTAGAAACAGAACAAATAAACCTGATTTTGGCGAGTTTATCTTCTTTCTGCGAAAGAGAACGAAACAAAGCAGCACACTTGTTGGTATGTGGTATATGGGAGATAATGAAACCACATACCTGCAGACACATCTTCCATCGGGCCAGGTTGGGTTTGATCTCGATCTACGGTAATAACACTTTAATCGAAAGTGTTTGTCCACCTGTATGGTCTGCGCACACACGATGCATGAATGATTAGGAGATGTTCCTTTTTAATGAAAAGACGTTGAAGTTTTGCTGTTTCTGTACGATCTTCCACGAAGACGTTGAATAACACGTAGCAATAAACTGCATCATCTGTGGCGTCGAAAAGACGTCCGGTTGTCACTGAAAGGAAGGGTATATAATGTCTGTGTGCGCTCCATTCTGCCTTATGGTTCGGAAACGTGGCCTGTTCACAAAGAAGATATCAACAGACTCGCTGTGTTTGACCATCGTTGTCTCCGTCAATTAGCCCATATTAAATGGACTGATTGCGTGAGCAATGTGGCCGTTTACCGACGCGTATTCCGGAATGCTCGGGATGCGCGATCAATTGGTCAACTACTTGCGATGGTCAGGCCACGTACTTCGTATGCCATCTGATTGTTTACCGTACCGGGCATTATATGCTGAGAACACCAACAGTTGGGTAAAACCGCGTGATGATCAAGCAACAACGTGGTCACGAAATATGAAGACCTTGACTGCTCCATTGAGCAAAGTGAGTAGGTGTCGCCTGTCTGGCTGGAGTCCTCGTGATCACCCAAACCGCTGGTTAGAGACGCTATGCGAGATGGCGATGTGTCGCAATCAATGGCGTACCTGTATCTATACCACTTCTAGTTCTTCCGCTTAGTCTTCTTTTATTAATTCTCAACCTCCTTAGTAACGTTTTCTTCTAGGATATTGCACGCCGCTGTTGAGGTGAACGGCGGCCCGAGCCACAGTACCATTTGGTCAGGCTCATGGCTGTTATGATGGTGATGATGATGAGCAATAAACTAACGATCCCAAATAATCAAAACAAGGTTGGGTCACAATGCCACGGTACCATTGAACAAATGTTCAAAGTTAATAAATAGACAACCTCAACAGTTTCGATCGATGGATCGTTTCCGGAGATAATTACAGTTTGTTGTCAAATAGGCTAAAGATAAACTATAATCACATAATATGACATTCATACCCAATAGAGTTCTTCCGAGCAGTCAACAAGCTCAAAAATAATGGGGACGAGCCGAGCTCAAAAAAAGTGATGCACGCATCACTCAAGCAAAGTACAAAAAGCGGCAGCTGGCTGTTCGTACAACTGTCAATTGACGCGATCAGACAAAAACATCTAGGTTAAGGCCCAATAAACGGCCAAAAACAGGGTTGGTATATATATATATATATATATATATATATATATATATATATATATATAAACTAAAACGCGTTGTTTTACAGAGTTCGCTTTCGTTGTGTTTTTTGTTTTGATTTTTGTTTGGTTTTAATGATTTCTGAGGCAAATGGAAAGCCCTGATAATTTATGACGAAAGCAAGATCAGCTGGTGAGTATAAAACGTCCAGAGATGTGTAGGGTGTTATGTCTGTAAGTAAATGGTGAGAATCTGTTATAGATGGGGTGAGATCGAATCGGACTCTATGGTCTTTCACATCGGCGATGTTGCGAAGATGAACAGAGCTTATATTATTGTGATCATAAAGATTTATACTGAACTGCTTGGCATGGCAGTGAAGAACTTTGAAGGGGGGGGAGCTCGAACGAGGCCGTTGAAGTCTCTTATGTGCGCTGTCACAACAAAAAGTAGATGTTAACGCAAGGTTAAGACCATGTGCAATGGAAAACTGGTTGCTAAGATATGCAGCTTGTAAGTGACGTGTGTGTTATACCAACGTAGAAGCAAGTTGTGAAGAAACAAGGACAGTTGAAGAATAAGCTAGACGAGTTCGACAGGCAAGCACTACGAACAGTCATATACCAACTTTTCTAGAATACATCTGATGTCCACTTCTAATGTGTTCTGAATCTTCCGGAATACGACTGGATGGATATAATTTCAAGCTGCATAACTCGAAATTTTCCACACCCTGATGACCAACTTATTCAAGGACGAATGGTATGATGTACATTGAATGCATCGACACCCGAGTATGTTGTTCACTAGTTGGAATGGTGAGTATTCGAAGGGCAAATCACAGTCCGTGGTAATGTTGTATTATCCACGGGTGACCATCCAACGTTCTAAGAAAGTGTACGCGACAGCATCTTTGCTTACCGAAAGCCGGTCGACAATATCAGTATGTGTATAACCACAGGATGACCGAAATAGCCTAATCAATACAATATGAATCTGTGAGAAGCTTGCACCTGTCAGTGCTAGGGAGGCAATTGAACTGTTAGTATGGTTGCATGTCCGGATGTTTTGACACTATAAACAAACGCGTTCGTCACTACTTGGGTCAAAGTTAATCTAAGACCAAACAACGAAGTCCGTAGTAAACTTAGTATTGATGCGGATGCAAACGGTTGAAGAACTGATTGATGAAAACGGACCGATGTGCACGTGGTAAGTTGGTCTTTGAAATATTATTAAAGATAACCTGAAGGATAAATCTATTCAATCGACAGAACTTTGTGATGCGAGATTACATCCAGTAGTGTTGTGAAAAGCTTGAAGGTCAGGCTCTCGCAGTTGTCTAATGTGCAAATAACACAACGACTGTTTAGTCTATGAACTCACACGAGTGGTACATGCTTTGACAACACAACAAGTGTAAACATACATTTGCGCGTACTAGTTCTGGAATCAAAGAAGTGTAAAGAAAAATTTCGCATTTAGCAAACATCATTCCCTGTCTGACTGTTCATTCCATTTCATTACTGTTTCAGGTGCTGTTCAACCATAAGCCTGATCAGTGTACTTCGAATGTTTCCAGTTTCCGATGTTCTTGATTTTGCAAACGTCGGCCTGATACTAAAAGTTCATCAGTTACTTTACGGATCGCTGCGTTCCTCTTTTGCGCTGCTCACAACCGTACGGGATAAAACTCCAGTTCCGCGCTATAGACTTCAAAGGTATTCTTAAGGAAGTGAATTTTGTATTGCGTTCAGAAAAAACAGGAGTAAGAACGCAATTCCATTTTTAGATTACAGTGTAATTTCTAAATCCATACATCTGTAGTCAACGGGACCAATGGATATGCTGACTGTTGTTCGAGGCACCTCATTCCCATAATTCTTCGAAAATACTTCGTTCAGGAATGATGTGTTTCAATAGCCTATTTTTGCTCCAGCAGTATAACTTCTGTGTCAAGATACTGGATTCCTACCTGCCCAAACCACCGCGTTCATATGGTCCACACGTTTGGAATCAGCGTGAATGCAGACGTTTGTTCAGATGACATTCAGATCTCTCTCGAAGTTGCCCGCAGCACTATGTGGTTCATAGTTGTCGGTGTCGGAATCACGGTTATTTTGTGTGAGAGGTCTCAGTGCCTAGTTGTGATCGTTGCACATGTGGAGTGTCCGGTACACGTGACTAACAGAGGTTGGAAGTTGTCACACAAAATGAACATCAAATGTTACTCCTCACAGGTTGTCCTGTGATCTATTTCCCAGATAATTAGTAACACACACTAAGTTAATCTCCAATAAACGTTGAGCTAATCGTTCACGATTAATAAATGCACACCAATTTAATGTGCCCATCTGCATCAACAAGTGATATATGACTCTCAAAAGCAGTGAAGACAAGAACTACACGATTGATACATAGACGATTAACTTGAAACGGCTACGTGACTTTTATGTTCCGTGAAAATCGTCTAGTCAATGGGACAGTTTGTCCGGATGTGTGTTTGTCTGTCTGACGATTAATGCACAGTGGAGTTTTTTTTCGCATTTCATTTGCACCCCACTGTTCACCAAGCACTCTATTTCAGGCACCATCACCAAATTAGTGAGAATGTTTGCTACGAGATGTGCTGAGTTTTATGTGTACCTGTAACTCATTAAACTTGAAGTATACCATCACTGTTCAATAATATGTTCCACTGACAGCCTTCTTCACAATGCTTAGTTTCATTTATAAATCATGACACATTTCTTGGTTAGGATGTTGACTGTTTCTCAGTCAAGTTCGATCTATTAGTGACTGAAAAAAAGCAGGAAAATCACTCATTGTGATTTCATTTTCAAACAAACTATGCTGGCTTGCCTCCGAAAATTGTAGAAACACGCATTACAAGTTCAAATGACCACCTAAACGATGGTTATTGTCGCCTGTTAAGTATGCGTTAACAGAACACAGGTACTTGTTTCAAAATGGAAACCGCCCACATTCGATCGCAGCCTTCTCATTCAGACAAGCATCTCGGCTGCACCACATCGTGAGACAGCGCCGTATCTTATTACAGTTCGTTACCAACTTTTTCCTAAAGATGTCATCCTTGGTGTTCTAAATTTCCCGTTTGGTGCACTTAATTTCAGATCTCACTTTTGATTAAACAAAAGATCACACAGTTCCTTTAAAAGTCTACCGATCACACAGTGAGGTTCCCACATACGGAATTCATACCCGGAACAGTCACCTATTAGCCATTCGTGACATAGTGCACTGATCGATGATGAGAGACAGAAAGCGTAGGTGAGTTAGGACCACGTGATGGACAAACTGATGTTAGGGTAGGGAGATAGGTTCACTGATACGTTGAACATTAGTGTCGTAGGAGACGTCGGTCCTCAAAATCAGTGATGTGCGATGAGTGCTACGGTGGACATCAACTGAGAAAGCATAACTCGCACGATGTACTATTGCTCACATTTTCGACCAGCTTCTGTCATGATGCTCGAGTGGTATTCGCCAAATATTCTGCAATACCTGATGAAAGTTTACCTTGTGGCGACTATAATAACTAATATTTCTGATAGTTGCATTGCACTGTACACTATCGATCATTTCGTCTTTCGCCCTACTTTTGTTTCAGTCTAACCGTTAATTTGTCGTTTGCGTCCCACAATGGGAGGTACAACGTACTGTGTGCCTCGCTAGCTTAGCGTACGTCCTACATACATGTAGCGGTTCAGCACCCTGCATTAAGCCCGACAGCTCGATCCTAGCCACCCATTCGTCCCACATCCGGTCAGCAGACCACATGTTAACCGTTTCACTCACTGACGTACCCCTGGCTTATTCTCAAGGTCACAGGCACATCAAGCGCTCCACAGGCCAGTGCGTGATTCAACATGTCCTGTCTGCTCTGCACACACAGGCTCCGCTAGGCGTAGTTCAGCTTAACTCACCCGACAGGCAATGACTCCTACTCCCCTCAACACTGCGATAAGCAAGGTCACATGCACGCACACACGCGCGCATCGACTGAGCCAACTCACGCGCGTTAACTTACAGGCATGTGACGCACGTACATGAAGGCTATTAAACTGGCAGAGAAACAACTGACGCCGCGTCTCGGACGGTGAACAAGTCAGCAACGCGCAAAGGCAACGGACACGAGGACGTGAACTACACCACAACTGTACCGCTCCACATCGAATCCACGTGATCTTATCCCTACCACACTGCCAACACACAGCATACATCTGGATACTGCTATCCACACTATTATCAATTCGGGCATCATTTTGTACTGTACGTGAGTCTCCCGATTTGTCTATGTTCTAATCATTTTCCTGTTTATGCCTATTTGTCTTATACATCTTACTATTCAACTGTGTACCCTTCTTTTGTTATATGTAGTTAGTGTTAGGCCGTAGTCATTTATCTATAGCCCACACCGTTAGCCCTACGTAACATACACTGTTTTTCTGGGCCGTTACTAGAACATGGGATCAACGCGCTGAATCCTTGTCTTCATTGTCATACACTTTTCGACAATGACAACTAGACTGGGCATCATTCTTTTAGACTGTTATGACGACCTTTCTAGATAGTTAGAGCAGTCTACTAATAATTTGCAGATTGTGTATGAAAATGTGAGGAACGTCTTTTGGCAGGCGTGCAGTTCAACTCCGAGTCCTTGCAATAATTGTGTTCCACAAGACGAGGCTATTTCAGTTTACGATCGATTTCAGCAAAAATCGCTAACGTCTGAGGAAAATTAAAATCGACTAAAAACAAAACTAGTGGATGTTGCCCACCAACATCTCAATTACAAGCAAAAACGTCACAATCTACTAACACCTGCACCTTTCCAAAGCTTGAGAGCAATAAGACAAAATGAGGACTTGGTGGTATTAACTCTAGACCGAGGCTCAGGGTTCGTGTTGATGGATAAAGTGGAATACCTGGATAACATGTTTGAAGTTCTTTGTGACACTCAGAAGTATCTGTTGGATGATAATCCTGATAACCATCAATAAGTGGAAAAGGAAATCCACCTAAGGCTGGAAAGGTTGAGAGTAAATGGCGTAATCTCAGACGACCAATGCAAACCGATGAAGCCAATCGGCACACGCACGCCGCATATGTACAGACTGCCCAAAACCCACAAACCCAATATCCCACTTCGGCCCATTATGTCCATGTGTAACGCACCTCAGCATAAATTATCCCGTTGGCAAGCTCACTTGCCTGAACCAATCAGAAGACAGGAAATACAATCTGCAGGACAGTTTCGAACTGGTGATTTGTATAGATGGTTTAAGTATGCGCAGTTGTTGTGGCGTCCTTGTTTAGTAACACTCCGCTTCACGAAGCGATTGGTAGCATTTGTGAATTTATTTTATGTAGCAGTGCTCCCTTGCCCATCTCCGTGATCGGTCTGGAATCATTATTACTTTTGTGTATACTTAATGTAATATTTAATTTCCAGTATAAGAGAAGCCTAGTCAGGACGCTTCTCCACAAAGCATGTAGGAGTTCCACAGAAGACAACTTACAAACAAAGATAAGCTTACTGGCGGACATAGTGCAGGTCAACGGGTACCCCTTCAATTGGCTAGAAAGTACAGCGAAGCCATTATCCCAACGGTAGAAACAATGACAGCGCCGAAGAGGATAGTGTATTTAGAACTCCCGTTTCTAGAATACAGCTGGTCAACAATAACGAGGAATCGTCTAACGCTGCAAAACTGTGTGTAGTACAGCGAACCAGAATTCTATCAGTCTCCCCAGTTATGAACAGACAGATGACGTCTGTAACATCCCACTATTTATACGAATATTCACTTAGCTGCATTATGGGCTATATAGAGAGGATAAACCGACAACTAGCTTTTCGTATCAAAGAGCATGTTCCCGAATGGTTGGAATCAGTTAGAAACAGCCAATATTCACTTTGTATCACTTTTAAATCTTTTTACTTCGTCCTAATCTTTTTTCTTCTCTTGAGAAAGAAATAAACGAACGTTGGTCTGTTCTAAACACTTCATTCACTAGAAGGCAGGATGGTTCACCACAACGCTCAGTGCACTGTTGGGCCACTTTGAGTGGACACTATTTACAGTTTCCTTCTTTCGCGCCAGTTGCTTGCATTTGAGGTCTTGTGCGAACCTTGTTTCACAGAACCCGAGAGATCTGCACCGATAACTGTTTGCAACAAGAGGAGGAAAGGCTAAAGAAGTTGCTGCTCACAAACAGATATCCCGAGAAGTTAGTCGACATTCACAATCAGAAAGGACTGATCAGCATTATCGTAAGTACGACTCCTAAGAAGCAAGTCTTCATGAACCTACCTTTCAAAGCCGATCATACCACAACTGACTTAACTCGAAAATTATAATCTGCTCCAACTCATACATACAATGCTACTGAATGGCGGTTGCTACCCCCAATTGGGAATGTTGCTCAGCTTATTCATAATCGTGATCTACCAAAATGTTCTATTTCACATGTAATCTATCAGTTCATTTTCACTTGCGATGACGTCTACATCAGCAGAACGGACCGGTGCCTACGACAAACGATGGTTGAACATACGCCTAAGGGGTCGGTGCACGCGATGTTACAACAGGCAGTGGCAACAGAGCGAATAAACCAAAATCCGGCCTTATCTATTGCAAAGCACATAATGGAAACAGGCCACGTTGTTGACCTCGCCAACTCGTTTCAACCATTATTGCGTAATCGGAATCCGAAATTGTTTGTCCTCTACTAGGTAGTGTATTGAATGGTGTATTGAATGATGAATCGTTCGCTTGATCTTTTGGTAGTTCAACTTTGAGTTTTGTTTTTCAACTTTATCCTCTGTGGAATGCACTAGCAT
>LUCH01004529.1:22592-55798 GCA_013368495.1 Paragonimus heterotremus | reverse complement strand
TCCTGAATATAGCTTCGACCTGACCGAACCACAATCGGGGCTTAGAAACACAAAAACAGGGAAGTTGAATAGTAATGGATGCCTCTATAAAATAATTGTCAACTTCAACACTGCACTGAGACATGTTAAAATAATAAAATATCAAAAATAGGGTGGGTAAAAGAAACTATCACGTCGAACTCACCAATTTGTAGTTGAATAGATGTGTAGACTACAATAATTCTCGATACAAAATTAACGAGCGAAGTCAAGGTCTGGACTCACCAAAGATTGACAATGTTCGTGAGGCATCCAATGATGCTGGATTGTGTTCGGATTGTCCCAAGCGTAGCTGAGGATACGAAGTAACCGAGCTGGAAGTTAATCCAACAACTAGGATGTTTTAAACTGGATAGCAATCACCGACGTTGTAGGAAGAACCAGTAAGCGCGTGTAGCAGAGTTTATTCGAAAACGTGTTGTGTTGTTGTTTTTACTCAAGTCATCACCAAACCAGTAGTTTCGGAATTTTCCCGATGTATTCCCAATTCCTCATTGACGTAGCTTATTTACAGTCGATGAACTGCAAATGCTTTGCCTGATATTTTGACTTCAATATTTCGAAAAATATATAAAAAGCAAGGTTTTGCTCCGAAATGACCGTTTTGCTTTTCGAACGACCTTCAAGCCCAATCCCTGCGGCAGGCAAATTTGCCTCCAAACTTCTCATTAGCACTGCTCCTTTACAACTGATTTTAACGCTTAAAACATGTTTAGAAACATGGATTTGCGCCGAAATGATAATTTCCTCTAGTAACAGGCAAGCAAAAAGGCGGAAGGCAGAATTTGGGTAGGAATACTTATGTAACACGTGGCATCTAACATACGGATTAAGGAATGAAGGGACACATACTGATTAGTCTCTTCCAACTGGCACGACATTGACGGTGTGCTCTGTAAGAAATGAGAAAAGAACAGGCAAACCGGCCGAAACAAAATTGCATACGTAGTGCTGATTTCGATTTCCCGCTATACTCTTCGGAACGACCTTCAAGCTCCATGCGAAAGCCATGATTGGCAAATTGATTGCCCTGACCTTGACCTTGTTGTTCAAAAAGTCGCTTCAGCAGTTTCCTTCCATTCCCCAGGGTAGTTAGCTTTGGCAGCTGATCTTCCTAATTAGTTGATGGATAAGTTGGTCCTCAAATTACTTACTGCCAGAGTATGCATACATGTCAACAGCATGTAGTTACGTATGTATCAATGTAATTACATGTGGACAACGCACAACATCCCTCTCCGCTGAGACCACTCGACAGCAGTTCCTATATTCAGTAAAGGTATCAGGGTCTCTTGAGAAGACTAGGGGAATTAGCGTGACCCCAGTCATTACTAGAGCTCTGGGATCCATTGCATTTTGTCGACTCATTGCAGCTCGGGAGGCAAACATCAGGAAAGAACAGGCAGAGTTTTGTCCTGGACGAAAGTGTAATGATCGAGATTTCATTTTTCGGCGCAGCGTCAGGTGTACCGCCGGTCAATAGTTGCCGTATTTCTCGACTACAAGGATGCGTTTGATTCAATCGACCGGTTTACGCTTATCGATTCCCTTAAACCCAAGTATGTGAACATAGTTTCGGCGCTCTATTCTCATACTTCAACTCAGGTTATGGTTTAAGGTGAATTGTTTGAAAGTCCCAGCACCATGAGCAGCGCGCCTCCAAGCTATCCTCTCTCATCAGTTTTGTTTAATTTTGTCATGGACGAGAAAATGGAAAATTTTCTCCGGCAGTCACAAGATGCTGGTGTAGACCTCCTACCTGGTGGAAGGCTGACTGATCTTGATTATGCTGACGACACGGTGTTGCTGTTTGACACTTTCCAAGAAGTACAAACAACGCTAGACGCCACTTTGCACTCTACTAAGTACTTTGGAGTGCACTTTGCAACCTGAAAGTGCAAAATGATTCTACAAGATTTCTACGGTTACGTAGATTTGATGTTGAACAACGAAGTTAGTTTGTTGACCTGTTTGTGTACTTGGGAAGCTGCATCAGCGACGGAGGTGTGGGGGATGAAACAAAAAAACGTATCTCTAAAACAAGGGAGATATTTGCTAACTTGAGACACCTCTGGCGGCAGAAGATCATCTCTCTGAGGCCTAGAGTTTGCGTATATAAGGCAACTGTGGGGGTTGTATTATTTTATGGCTACGAAACTTGGCCGCTCAGGTCAGAAGATGCGAATCGTCTTCAGGTACTTGACCACCGATGTTTGCGTCCGATCGCTCGTATCAATTGGCATCAGCGAGTGAGTAACGAGGAGATTAGGAGGCGGGTGTTTGACACTGATTGACAAATGAGTTCTTTTTTCACTCGTTACATTTGCGCAGACTGAGATGGTTATGCCTTGTACTAGGAATGCTAGCTAGTCTTCTGTCACACGAGCAATTGTTGCCGATGTTGCAGCCGACTGGCGTAAGGTGCGAGGTGGACAGATGACGACTTGGCTTAGAGAAATGAATGTCATTCATGAAGGGGTTGGCCACTTTAGATCGGGTTCGTCCCTCATGCTGAGGACCTCGTGACTCAGTGTCGATGGCTAAAGACGTTAGGTTAAATAGCAGTTACTCGAATTCAATTGCGTAGATGTTTTCGTCTGTTGGCCGAGTTGTCGGTGAAGTAAATGCATTTAATGACACAGGGTAGTGAAATCCGTAAAGAGGCTGTTTTGCTGATGACGCCTTATTTTCGCTCACAGCCTGGTCGCGTGTTTGCATGCTGTAGGCACCTTGGTGTTGAATCTTGGAGTGTAAACATAGTTATTTTTAATAGTTAGGCACCTTTTTTGTCTCTTATTTGTCTCTCTTATACAGGGTTTGCTTTTTTCTTCATGGTTGTTTAGCGGTTAAGCATCAGTGTGAACCACTGATGAATAGCTGTCTGTGATGTTGTTGAAGGGAAATTGGAGGAAAAGGATAAACTTGATCCTAAGAATAGGAATCTGAAGTCAGTTTTGACTTATTTTATGCCATTCCGTGTTCATTTGAATAAATGTCCCCGCTGTTACATGTTACGCATGGTCGCAATTTTTTTAAAGTTTGTATAACCACATTTTTGTTGGTCTCATCTGGTTGAAGGATCGGGTGAATACCTGCGTTTTTGGCAGATTGCTATCTCTGTCTCCTCTGTTATCTTGCTTTGCTATGTCTTAATTCCCAGATCGTGCATGGTTGGTCGCGACTTCGAATATTTGGTTAAGTTATTATTGCTTTCTCATACAACACATTGCGGTAACGAGTTACCCTGTTACTGATCAGATATGTACGTATTTTTTTATTTTGTGCGATACATGGGTTTCATCTGCTGTGATTTCATATTATGTCTAGTGAATAAATGGTTACTAGTTTCCAGTTTTTAAACTTACTAGGTAAATTCTTGTACGTAAACGTTCATTCCTCTTGGTACATGGATTTCAGTTCGTGATCCGTACGCTGATTTGTACTCACTCATAGTGACTGGGATATTGTTTCTTTAAAACTTTATGCAGAACATCTGCAGCTCAATCTTATTGACATTGAATGCAATACGGAAAATATTTTTTGTGGTTTCAGCATTTTCAGAAACAACTGCCATGACGTCTGAGGATGCTGCCTATGCTTTTCTCCTTCTCTTATCCCTTTGCTTGGGACCACTTATTCAAAGAAGTACTTTAACCAGGCTTCTTCTGCCGGCCGTTCTTGGGTTTCTTATGGTGTCCTTTTCTGCTGGACTAAGTGTGTGGCATTCAATACTCACCGTTTTCGGTTTTATATTTCTCTTCCAGTTGTGTTCTGCAAGGTAAGGTGACCTGTTTCGAGCTACTCTTCGTGTTTTGTCCAATAGGTTTTTTCATTATGTGGCTTGTTTTTGGTGTTTCGGTTACTTGGGTTTCTTTCGTTCCTGTCATTACATGGGTTTTTCCAAACCTTCTGGATTCGCCAACGTGGTCCAGTTACTGATCACTCTACGAGTAAGTTGTCATTTTTCACATAATTAAAATGTTTCCAGCTTATCGGCTTGTCATTTGAACTGTTCGATACATGGAAGGTGGAGCAACAGTTGTTAGAATTGAATCGATCTACCGAGCAGACAGAGCAGGAACGACTTACCTTACTGAAGGAATACAAGGGTGTTCGAGCTTCACCTCTCGAAGTTCTGTGCTATGCATACTGCTATATTGGACTGTTCACAGGTGACATAAATTTAACCCTCGTGACCAAATACAATCGTTCTCTCATCATGTTTAATGCTTGAAGGTTATACGAGTGCTCGGAGTTTCTCACTCCATGCTACTGGACGATTTTACCCACTGTTAAAATGCTACTGAGGGAATGGTTGCTCGTGTCAATCTCATCCATTCTTTCGTTTGCCAGTTTGAAATGCGTGTTACTAAAGGAGTTACTTTGAAGTCATGTAAATTAACCTCGCCAAGTGACATATATTCAGTCATGATCCTAATTTTTAATAGACAGCTGTTGATGGGAGTGTCTTTCAGCTGACGGTCCGAATGGAACCTGTTACTAGGTGTGGTCATCCTCTCTGTTTTGGTTCCTGATTGGATAAATATCTAGACTGCTACCTCCCGCTTATTCACAGCTCGTGAGTTTGATTCCCCGGCGTATGTGGTACTGATGAAGCCAAACAAGATTGAGCCAGCAGTCCACCACCCAGCGGGTAATCAGTGGGACCAACAGTTTGCAAAAATGCCTCAACCCGTTCTGTGGCTGTGGTGGTTGCTTGCTTGTTTACAAACCAACTACAGAACGGCTGATTGATTTTAGTTCATCGGACAAGCCAGTGGTGGATAATGTAATAGGAGCCTCACTAAATAGACATGAAAAGTGTGCGATTGTCCTCCTCGATCTGCTGCTCTCTTGCGTACGTACACTCGTCCCTGTATATTGATCGTTTAAGTGACCGTTGTTCTCCAACATACCGTTTTTCACACTAACTTGCAGTTCCCTCTGTTTGGAAAGCATATACAACACAATGCTGTCTTCAGTTGGTATTTATCGTTGGCGAACCGCCCGTTGTTTCTTGTAGTATCATTGAGAGTTAAAGCTGCTCGCGGGGTTTCTTGCAAAAAGATGACTGGGGAATTTACAGATATGTAGGAATGTTCATATTGGCAGCTAATATCAAAAAGCGCTTGCAGGTCTGTAAAAATGCAGCGAATCTGCAGCGAGAGTTTTTGACCTCTGTTGACTTAGCGGTGCCAATTACCATGTCCATATTTCGTCTCATTATTCTAATCTGCGTGAAATTGTTGTGATTTATGAGTTTCATTCCTTTGATAATTAGTCGTTGGTTTGCATCGTGCCATCGATACACTGTGACGTATGCCAGATTAGCTTTCTTCTGTTGACAATAGTGATCACATTTTGTTTGGTGGCTTACGGCAATTCCTGAAACGTTCCTGAGTTCTTGGGATATCCTGGTACGCCTCGTATTGCTGAGTTATATGCGCGAATCTGTTCCGCCTCACCGAATTCAGTTTACGGGTGATTCTATTCCGGACTCTAAAATGCAACTCTGCATACATCGAGTGTCTTCTGTAAGCACTGAATATCCGTTAAACAGCCATATTTCCAGCGGAAATAGAGAAACTGTTTTCCGGGTTTCTAACTTGACTATCATTTTAGGCAAACTGAACAGTCTTTGACACAATTCGACCGATTTCCTCATCAGTAGTCGTTGACCCGGTGTACCTGATTGTCGTGGGTGTTTACCGCGAAGGACTGCATACATGGCAGCAACAGGGTAGATATCTCGATGTATTAGATTGGTCGGCTTTCGTAACGAGTCACGATTGAAAAAGAGTTGTAGTTTTATTAATCTGATGTAGATGCTTTTATAATTTACGTAACCAATACGTTGCGTTGTTGTTATGTTGGCTGGGTTAGTGTGCTTGTGAGGTCGAATTTGTCGTTTACGCTTATAATGCGTTTGGCGTTTTTTTATACCTCCGATTATGTCCAACTGAACGGTTCTTTTTGAGTTGGTACCGCCATCCAATCTCTCTGACAATTTCTTAATCTGTTTTGTGATCTGTGCTCGTCTGACAGTCGCCGAGTGTAGATTTCTTATTGATCTAATTTTTGTTTCTGATAGTTCCTTTTCAAGCATATACAATTGCTGAGGTTCCATCGAAGCGTCCCACTTGACGAATCGCAAAATGTTATGTAAGATAAGACATCAGTTGTGCACACTAAAATCCTTGAGCAAATTAGAATATTTGCTTTAGCCCACTATTAAAAGTCTATGTGCATTCCAATGATGTGTTGATGACATACTTGCCGTTGTAGATTCAGATGACCTAACGAATGTGCTTCAGTTTTTTCAGTGTCATGCATACATCGCTTCATTCAGACTCGGAAGTGAAATCGTACAGCACATTCTGTGTCTGACCAGACAACGTGATGAGATCGGGATGATCACTGTATTGTAAACTAGCGTTTATAGGTTGCTCCACCGGGTTTAGCAGTTTTGTATCTCTCAGCCAAAACACAATTTGACTTGTGATCCGAAAATTAGCATAATCAAAATATTCTCATAATAGGCAGCGCAACGAGAAAAACCTGTCTATAACATGACATCACTTCGAACGCGATTGCTACAATTTGGCATGAGCTAACACAAGGGTTTGAAAAGAAGGAAGTATTTATGCGGATTTCGTTTTAGGGAATTATTGCTGCACAACAGCTCAACAGTCATATCTACCAATCATTCAGACGTACTTATCTTTCCGGCAGCAGGCTCCCAAAATTGGCTTACTACAATGCCAATGTTGACATGGATCCTAAAAGAGAAGTCATCAGTCGACGACCAGTCACTGTTGTCTTTTTATGCTAATATTATCTGAAGAAATATGTTTACGCTTGTCACATGAGATGAAGGAACTTCACCTAGTTTAAATTCGTTTTGTATGCACTTTCCGAAGTGGTTGTTTAAATCGATGTCTCAGTCCTCAAACAGTTTACAAAAAGAAATATGTGAATCTGTATGACCGGTTTTCAGACGCCTTTTAGCGATTGGTCATCACACTGACTGCAGTTTCCGTCAGTGTTTTGATTCATAGTGAAAATAACGTTTGGTGCATAACTTGTTCACAATCCGATGGTCTGGATGGACACAGTCTAATTCCGATTGTCACAAAATGCTAACCACAAAGTTACTCGCTGCTCATCCTCGAACCTGTTTCTCACAACGCGTTCCGTTCGTGGTTGGGCCCATCCGACAAAGGTAATCTAAATGAGATTCTAACCAGCAGCCTTTCGCGTTACGCTCCGAAGCTTTTATCTTCGGGACCACCAGCACTGTGTACATCACTAGTTGCACGCGATTAGTATAATCTACGTGTAGCTTGTTGACGTCCGGTTATACCAATCACTGGGCACAAATAATTCTCATAGAACTTAGGGCTTGGCCGATAAAATCTTCGGCTCGTAACCCGAAAGATCGTTCGTTCGAACCTCCTTTAAACTCTCTACCTGACGAGCCTTACCAAGGACAAAACTAGCCATGCAACGTCGGTTTGTCGGTAAAATTGTGTAACCTACTCGCGTTTATTAAAGTTCATCGGAACAATCATTAATCGCGATCGTCCGCTATTCTCTCCACGAAAGCAATTAACGGCGATGCTGAATCTAAAGGTAATCAAGCAGTTTATAAACTGCGGGTCATATTTGACTTCATATACAGCTCGCCCGTTGTTTCCAGCTTTTTCCGACGGTTGTTCGCATTACTGTTGGTATTGGGCACTAAAGTTGATGCTTCGTTTTCTGCTTTTCCATTAGACACTGCATGTGAGTATCGCCTTACTACGGACTAATAACTTGTGCTGTTGAATGTGACCGTGACGTTACCTTTATCTGCCCTAGTGATCTTTATTGTTTTGCCTGGTCCGAGTCTACTTTTGGGATTTACGAATAGCCAACGTTTGTGGACAATTAGTCTGTTCATTCGTAATTGTTAGTATGATGGTCTGGTGCTTGATCTTGGTTCCACAGACTTCAGCTTAACTCAACAACTAACAGTATCTAAGGTTTTAATTCAAAAATAACTTTCTGCGATCTGTCATGATTTTTAGTGTATCCTTTAGTTATACTCCTAAATGTCAATGCAGCGACTTTTGAGTGTCCGAAAATTTCTAAGATGTTTCTAAGTAGCTGAAAGTTTTCAGTGTACGTTTATGACTGTTCTTAATAGCCTTCAGTTAACGTTTTTGCCAACTGATCGAAGTCTATAAGCAATAGCCTACTCCTTACATGTTTACTCGACTCACTTCCATGATTTCAGATATCGTCGTTGTCATATCAAAAACGTTTCAAGTGTTACCCAGACCACTTTGTGACTCTTCGAGGTTATTCAGAGTCCTTACAGTGCGAAATCCTAGGACATAGTGTTTGTTGAGATCGCCTAAGATTTAGCTGAATTAAACATTTCATTTTTTTCAGTGCGTGAGCATCATTGATGGTCGAATTTACTCCATTAGTCTTAATTAACTTCTCTGCCTTTTAATTCATATCGGCACTCATCCAGTTTGTTCATATATTTTACTGACTCTTTTGCGTTTCTTCTTCAATTCAGGTCCTTATTACAAGTTCAGAACATTCTTTGATTTTGTCAACTGGCCTCCTAAGGTACCAACCAAATCCATGGATCAACTCATCCAACAGTTACAGGAAGCCCCGTTGTTCGGTGTCTCCTATCTCATTCTTTCTCATTTCTACACGGTAGATGTGAGTAATACAGTGCACCATTTTGCTGTTCAGTTGAGCGTTCACATCGTTTACAGCAGAAGTTTGCTTCTCTCAAACAGGTTACAGGACATCATAAAATTTACAGCAGTCAGTTCGCAAGGAACAGTAGTTCGGTACAACGTGCTTCATTCAGTTGGTTTTTCTACTCCCATGCATGTAGCTCGTGCTTATTTTTTTCCCGATTGTTTTCGAAAGACTGGCGATCTAACTGAATCTTAATTGAAATTGTAATTTGCGATGTTTGTAAAGTAGTTTACACAAATTTGCCAGATAATTTCCGTAATCTGATTGTGCAGTTTGACTGCACTTTGGACCAGTTAAACTATACATATTTAACCTTTAAGCTTAACGTTTGAATAGCATTTTAAAAAATTGGCTATCTTAAATCACGGTTTCTACGTACGCACATGTCTGTTAGGAGAAGTAACCGCTCCTCTCGGAACAACGATTCGTCTTATGCTGTTAATTTTTCACCGAATTGAATGGCGTTTGTGTTTTAACGACTAGCTTCCTTCCATAATCAAACCATTGTCTGAGTATGATGTATTTTACTGAATTAGACTATGGATTCACATTGACTGCTTTGTGTATGCGGTTGAGTCGCACGTCGTTCCCTGCCACCGTAACATTGACGTTTTCAGACTGTTGTTCACCTTCGTTGTTTGGTAATATCGCTGATAAGAATTTGTCCACTAAGCAAAACCCAAACAAGGCACTGCCGTGCTCCAGTTCTGTGTTGGGTTTTCATGATCTCATCCGCATTGCTTGAAGCCTCCGAATGCACAACACAACCGCTCGTTCCCACTAATGATCGGTGATCTGTAATTATGGAAAACATGATTTCTGCAGCCGTACGTACAACCGCTGAATTGCTTCAACACTGATGAGTAATTCCCTGTCAGTGAGTAGTATTGTCGGCGTATTGCTGTGACAGCGCGATGGACTTCTGTATAATATCAGCGCTTTGCATAAACCATATTCCATTGCAAAATAAAAACTGATTTGATAGGTTATCGCTGGTTTTCTGGCTTTGTTGAAATGATTAACTTGTATTTGTGTATCACTAGCAAGTTGTGCCGGTAGACTGGGATTTGTTTATAGGTGGGTGTGTTTACATGGGGATCAGGCGCCTTACCAAACCATGGTTGAACTCAACCGTTCATCCACTAGGTAAGATACGGCCAGTGTAGCTAACTTTTCAGAACACTGGAAACCACACTGCTTGTGATGTAGGAAAACGTACACTCCTGTTTTAAAGAGCTGCACACGAATTGTGAATTTGAGTCCAGACAGAAAATCTTATAGACGTAGACTTGGAGCCAATTGAATTCACCTTTGAGTGTTCTGAAACAGAGCGCATACATCGACTAGCAATGAATAAATAAAACGCAAACTAACCAACTAACAGCAACAGGCTTTTGGATACGTCAGTAAACTGTATATTTAGTTTTTTTCTAGCTCACCGCCTGATGCTTTTGCCAAATGCTTCCGTATGCACATTCGCCTCACTTTTTCAATAATAGGTGCAGTCGCTTCCGACGAAAAAGACCAATGTGGTCAATACAAGGTCACTTACAGGTTATCCGTTTAGCCCGCACATCCGTCCTAAAATCGTCCATGCTGCTAAGAACATGCTGGTGCATATCAGAAACAAGATGAAGGGTGTCTTTCTTAATTTTAAGTTTATGACTACAGAGGCAGCCGGCTTCTCCCTAGAAGCCTGAAGCTGTCAATTACAATGGGATTACCACCCTTAGAAAGCCGGACGCTGCCGGTGAACTCGCTAAATCAGAGGTGAAGCTGTCGAAACCGAAGAAGAAAAAAGTCCTCGAATAGCCGACTACTATGAAGTATTCTCTCTTGTACACTGCTTCGACGGGAACGTGGTACTGTTATCCTGAAACGAAATGATATTAATGGCTGCGAACATTTTTGAATTTGGCAATAGAAATGATCTCGGCAATAATGACTGGCTTTTTATCTTCTTGGTACTTTACGGAGGTAGGACACTGTATTAGTCATCTCTTGCACCTTATAGAATGCACTTTAAATATTGATATTTCTTGTATACAGAAACTATGGGATAGCCCAGAAGCCAAAGTTGACCTGTAGTTGTCGTTCCGCCCTCTCACTCGGCTTATCACATACCAAGCCGTTAGGTCTAAGTCGTGCTCACTTTCCCAACTTGCACACACATGCTCACACATTCACTGGCCCGAAAACCCTTTCCAACATCCGAACATACGCACACGCGCGGTCACTGTCTGCACACTCAGATAATTGGAATGTTTCAACTGGATGTGGTTCGGTGCGATCAAAGCGTAGACACCCATGGCACGGTTGGACCCGTATCGGAATAGAAAACAACCACACAACTGTACGGGATATAACACGGTCCGGACAAACTCTACTGCATGAAGCTTGTACATCACTCTCAACCGTAATGATCGTAGACATTGATTTAACCTTTTCATTGAGTATCTTTGAGGTATCGTTATTTGTTAGTGGGCACTGAAGCTATCATGGTTAAGAGTTCCACCACAGACTTCTTTATGAGTAAGCTGTTAAAGCTGTGAGAGGAACGTGCTACCATATTTGGAATCAAGCCCCGCATTATTCCAGACCCTGCCTAGCAAGCGTGAGATAAGTTCACTAACGGTTGATCAGTTGTGCTAATCGGTCCACATTTTATAGTTCATATCTACAATACACGTCACAATGCGCGTTGAACTACCGCGGTTGTTTACTAAGTGCTTTTCACATTGCAGTTTAGAATTTAGTGACCGTGCTCTGCTACATAATCCTTCATTTCTGTTAATTTACTATGTGATTCTCATTTTACTTTGCCTTATGCCCTCTCCTTACAGTATGTGCGGTTGGATGAATTCTATCAGCACAGCTTCATCTATCGTTTTTACTACATGGTCATCATCTTTTTCATATTCCGATTACGCATTTACTTTGCCTGGAAGTTAGCGGAATGTGTTTGTATGTCAGCCGGTCTTGGTGCCTATCCGACAGCGTCGGAGCCGTTGAGTGGCGAAGGACCCACAAATCTGGTAGCGTTGAACAGGTGAGTGGTCGTTGGTGAGTGTTCTCTTAGTGGAAAATGACAACTGCATTTCGTTTTGTTTACCTGCATACATGCGCATTCGGTCTTTTATGTGATCATGTAATTCGACTCGCTTTTTGTCTTGACAATTGCAAAGTGTTTGGATTGAAAATTCGTGTAAAATGTTAAGCTTAATCAAGGGGTTTGGGCGTAACAGCACGACAGCTACCTGCTGTCCCTCTTAGTTATCCCACGGTAGCCCCATAGTAATGTCAGTCATATCTAGCCCACAAATGACATTATGTGTCAGCTGGCTTGTTAGCTAAATGCCAAAACTTTTGTCAGTAAAGCAGTCTGAGTTTTATTGATCGGTAGACAGTCTAGTGCTTGTTTGCACTGCTGTTTGTCCCATCACCGGTGTCTATAAATAATGCCCGGTGTGACACGCACTCTGCGGGTAATTGAATCTGCATATCCCAATCATTGCTGTTTAGTCTTTTGGCATCACCACTCGCTTATTGACTATAGATTATAGCTTCCGAACTTTTCGTCCTTATCGTACCGTGTCTGTGTTCTCAAATCGTTTTATGGGTTTTCATCCGGGTCTTCGTATCCGTTGTCTCATTTTTCTTTGAATATGTCGTTTACATGCAAATTTTTCATATAACGGAACTATAAATGCAATTGTTCTTCTTTCGTTACTTGTGCTTGATTCCGTGATGCAGTGAATTCCCTTGGTTGTCAAAAGAGTTCACTATTTTCCTCCTTTAACTCTACCAGATTTTTCAAGAGCGCTGATGTTTTCCTTCAACAGAATTTCTTTCTAGAGTGCTATCACTTACCAGATGAAATCGTTTATCTTTGTAGCTTGTCCGCTTAAGTATTGCCTCACACCTCACCCATTCATGGAAACAGAAACTTTTGTGTCGCTGAATGTATATGGATCGCGTTTGAAGCAAGAACGCCATTAATATGTTGGGATGGAATGTTCATCTGTGTGAGTGCTGTGGTGCTTATAGTTTGTCCTGGCTTAGATTTTGAACAGTGAAACACAGTGGACAGCACAAAGCACATGCGAATGTTTATGAACTAATTGTGGTCGTGCATGTTATCCTTAAATTTTATTGTGAGATAGAATAAAAATGCGATAAATTGTTGATATATCTTTGAAAAGTTAGTGAATTTTGATTGTCTGTAATCTAGTGCTTATTGCTAGTGTTGAGATGTTACAGTTGTAGTGTTGCTGATGGCCAGGAAGCGTAAAATCGTTCAGTTAAAAACAGTTGTCTCCTGCTGTCTAGCATTAGGCACTCTGACAGTATCGTCCGGCCTACACTTGACGCAATATATTGTATGGTACTGAATGCTCAGTGTTGTGTCGAAATGCTTAAGCTCTCATGTGCAGCCTTTTTTTCTAACTGTTTATAGTTAGCTAATGCATGTCGATAGGCACAAACACTTCTCATCGCGTGGTCAGCACCAGTTAGCTGATTATCTAGAGTATGTTCCTTACTAAGGAGAGTTTTGCAGGTACTTACAGTAGAGCGAAAGTGCCGTACCGTCCGTTTATCGTTATGAATAGGAATTACACCTAAAGCGGATTGTCTGAGTGCTACAAGCCATGTCAACCCGGAATATTCTTGTATCGTCACTGAGGAGATGATAGCCTACCAACGCCTTAGTGTACCGCGAACGTCAATTTGACATATACTCACACCGAGACTTGTTTAACTGAGGATTGTAGGCTCCACCGAATTTAAGACAATCCTGGTAATTCCACACTTACAATAATTCACATTGTACGCCTACTGTCATTTTAATTGGGAGTTCCTCTGTAAATCTCGTGAGAGTTGAAGGTCTGATTACCTTACCCAACCTTACCGTTTGTTAAAAGATTACAAGTCCTCTTCGACCTTCCGCACTTAAATAACGTGACTGTCCGTGCTTACAAAAATGCTTGTAGCCGAATGCACGATGGTTTGATCAGTAAAAATTCAGCTGACCCACTGTTTTGGTAACTGGTATTCTGAAACAGATGTCAGCATTTTTTATCATTAGTCGACTGATTAGACTTTACAGATCGCCTGAGTCTTTCGATTGTGCAGCTCCAGTCATTTGCTTTGGTAGTGCACATCAAAATGTTAGCTATAATTTTGGTTCCCAGTTATGTTTAAATAATTATACCGGACGGTTTGTCTATGGTCAACTCAGACGTTAGAATGCTACATTGCAACTGTTCTCCATGGTAATGCGAGCTGTGAAGTTGACTGATCCTGTCGAACTTTTATTTGTCTTTACTCGACCGTGGATATTTTTCAGTGGGAGGCGTTGTGTATAATTTGTGAGGAACATTTCTGACCTTTTGTAATCTCCGGTTCCACCAAGTTTCCTATTTAAAATTACAGATGCTTGCCTTGTTTATATCGACTATTATTATTATTATTATTATTATTATTATTATTATTATTATTATTATTATTACAGTCCAAATCATTCGATTGCCCAACCTACATGTGACTTTCTCAGTCGGATGTGTTATCTGAGGCAGTTACCTATTATAACCTGGTTATGTACGCTATAACACATCCCGAACTCTCGGCACAATAAACGAGTTCTAAACTTGTCGCGAAGCCTAATTTTATATTCTTGTTTACTTCAGATGGATGCTTCGATATAATCCGTTGCAACAGACAGCCAACAGTGTCTTATCGGCACAGCATCGTACGGATGAAAATTCACCCCTAAATACTGATTTTTCTTCACCCGGCCAATCACATCAAGGCGAAGAATATAGCTATTCTACCGTACAGAATATTAGCGTATGGGGATGTGAATTTACACCGACCGTTCGCGAGGGTATGCGCTCCTGGAACCAGACAGTGCAATATTGGCTCGCCTTTTACTTCCACAAACGATTTCCTGGATCACGGAGTTTACGGTACGTATATACGTGAGCTTATGTAGAAGGCGATTATTCCTTCCGGCTTATTTTTATTGAAACTCAAGTCCGTCCCGATTTACTAGTTCCATTTTTTATGGCAGCCTCTGTCCATAGGAATCACATCGTGCCAACAACTATTTGTCTGAAAAACGGCTCTACTTTTTCAGAAACTATGATATTGAAAGACTGTTCCTCTACATTCTATGGTATTCGTTGTGCGCGTTCGCACACACTCTAAGAGTCGCTATTGTGCTCTTAGTCTGTTTACTTCACAGTCAATTTCGATACACCGGAGATCCCCAGTCCCATTTCGGACTATTTCCGTCAATTTTTCAGCAAATGTCATAACAGTTATCCTCCGGCACTCACGTATACTTCATTAAACCTGCTACTAGTCCGTATATGACGTGTTTGGCAACCTTTCATCGAACTTCTTTCGAACTGTGCGATAGATTGCTGATCGTGCTAGGCCTAGGAGTGTAGGCTAGAACCAGTGATGGTCTGCCTACTCCGCTTGGCCTGCACAATTGTAGGGCTGATTGCAACTGATATCCTTACGGCTAAACTTTCAGTCCATTTAGCCAGAGTTGTCTTTACACCCTCGTTGCACGGATGACGCACACGTTTCATAGTTTTTCTAATGCATCGCATTATAAGTGGTCAGTTACAGATAGAAGATGAGCTGACCTTGTTGACCTCTGGCACAATATCCATCTCGAAAGGAAGGCCACTGTTCCGGTTTCAAACGCGTTATATCCATTCTAATGAGTTTTCACATCAGTCTATCCAAATGGAATACTATTCCCTACTTTTATGTAACTTGGGCATTTAGCTATGGTGCTTTTGCACTCGTATGGATAATGATAGTCTTTGCACTACCTATCTCGGGCGTATGCTGTTTCCGAACCTTTTGATGTTGTTTGAGGTATTCAGTGTTCCATCGCTGACAACAGTATATTATTAGTTGACCCTGGTGCCTAACCGTCAGTCCACAAAGAGGAAAAGAGGAAAATAGCCCAAGCTTGAACGTAATAGAGAGACAAAGGCGACACTTATTTCGTGTACACTTTTCTTAACTCGAAGAATGAAATCTGAAGTGGTATATCTTACATTCGAACAACCAAGTTGCAAGTGAAAATGAGGCGGCATCTGCGACATTAGGTCTTGTGCGGCTTTTACTGCTTGCCTCAAAAATTGTGTTCACTCCACGCACAATCTTGATAAGCCATAACAACATTCACCCCCATCGATTGCGATCAAAATCCGTGTGTCATAGTGTTGTATGCCACGGTCTGTGTACATTAAGTATGGGTTACTTAAATTCTTAATCACGTTAGGCGAATTTTCACCTTACTAATTTCCGTGCAACCTTGGCATAAAAAAGAGTAATGGAGGTGATCTAGCATTAGCACGAGTCATCGATGCACCTACACTTTACGAACAAGTAAACAAAGTGTAACTTAATATCAGTGAGTTTCTGCGAGACAACCTTCTTACGACCTACATTTTCTTGTTATTTTGACTATCCTCAGCTTATAAACAACTCAGTTCATAAGGACAGCCATCATATGACCGAATATACTTAGCTGCCATCCTTCCTAGTGCGTTTATAGATAGACTGACTTACAGGGGTATGAAGTTGAGGAACGAACATCATATACATTAGCTTTCCCATTGGAAACTGTCTTCATTTGTCTACTTTTTGCTCGAAATTCGCCTTACCGCTACATCGACATAGAGTGACCGGTATTGGAGCTTTTCGTTTTCTGCTCGATGGTGCCATTTGGTGCACGTGGTGGAACATAGATATTGATATCGTAACATTTCAAGACGATTTACCTCTTCCATCGTGAGTCGTTATGTAACACTATTCTCGTGATCGCTTTATACTTGCGTTCTGTAAGCTTCCAAGAGATGCCTCACTGTCGCCAAAGGTGACCTGAGTTACCCAATTTCACCGTAACCTTGGAGCTACGGTCTCCCCTTTCGTTTCTTATATCCCTTCCGTTGTTTGTGCCACACTGATACGTATACGAGCTGATTGTTGACCATCACGACTTCATTATCCGGCGTCAAATCTACCTAAATACACTGCAATGTTGTATGAGCACATTTCACTTTGAGGCTGCGAGGCACATCACGTGGCACTTGAAAGGGCGCCAGATACTGCTCAACGTGCTCTGTGCTGCTCGTAATTTGTGTCGATAGCATCACGGTGTTTTCGATAGTCAACATCTACCAGCCACCTCTCTGGCTAAAGTCAGGTGTTGACTGACTATCGCATTAGCATTGCATATTCCTTTGATTTCATTTCATTTTTGTGTACTGTCCTTTGTTACAGCCGCATTATCGCGTTGTCCAAAAATGCATGCTATATTTGAATGGACAGTGGTCTCTTCTTATGACGACTGTCCCCAGGGGACAGGAAATTCGCCCGCTCTTGGGGCTGGTCGCTGTGAGGGGAAGTCACTGCCTTGATCGTTATTTCAACTGGTGAATCAGTAAAAGCACAGCCGCCCTATCGTCAAAGCGTTTTTTTACTGTCGTTTTTGTTTTTATGTAAAGTAGTGTCTCTTGAGTAGCCAACTAAACCATACTGGAGCTCAGCGGCCTGTATACACATTGTATTAAAAAGGCTTCCAATAAGGCACAATATTTGTTGTCCAACTCGCTGGTTGCCATATCACGCGCGCACTCGCGTTTATAAATCAAAATTCCGGTCCACAACACAACCCCGGTTTTCGCCCACACATCGTGTGCACTTCTGTCCGGTTTATGTGCGTGATCGACACCTTCTGCCGGGGGTTTTCCGCCTGTCACTCCTCGTCAGTTGGTCCACAATCTATCCGCTTTGGACGTTGGCCGTATTTCACGACCGCCTCGAGATATTCCACCGAGTGTTGGAATAACCATGTCTCCGATTTTGTCATTCACCCTGTTTTGCTTTCAATGTCGCGTCCGTTGATCCGATCTCGTTGAGCGATGGCTCATCCGGTCGCTCGTGTTGCCCGAGATCCGATCTTTATGAGCTTTTAGAATTGCCTTGCCGCGGCGTCGAGGTATTCTGCCGAGAGTTGGAATACTCGTTCCTCCGGTTTGATGATCCACTGCAACATGTCCATATTTCTGTTCCGTACAACCAATCCCAGTTTGTTCGTTGGTTATATGTATTTGGGTAAATCACACGCCACCGTCGATACAAAATTTTTGACTTGTTTTAAATGATGCACTCCATTAGCGTTCACTTCTTTCCACTTTGAATCATTCGATACTTAAGGTTTACTGCTCGCACTTCAGTCGACTGTGTTTCTTTTACTTTCTTCTGTTAACGAACTGCACCCGTCCTCCGTTACCGTTTGGCACTTTGTGAAAGTAAAGAAACTTAGAATGTTGTGGTTCAGTTGCAATTGGCCTCGCTGTCAATCTCGAAATCTTCGATGCATACGTGTCCGTCATTGTTACAGTCATACCTCTGTGTGAATAGTGGATAACCGAGTAGTACGTAAAGTCACAATCTTGTTCGGTTCTCTCGTCCCCCAAATTGAATGAATTAGGATGTTGCCAACTCCTTGTTCGCCATAGACCTCACTTTAAAACGTATCCAAGATGTGTGTTACACAGCCGAATCGTGGCATGTGGAACTGAACACGATTCGTCAGCGCGCTTGCTGATGGATCCCCATTATTGAGTGACATCCAATCTTTTTATTCACGTTCGCTTTCAGTCCTCAGGTTTCACGAGTCTCAGAACGAAGTGAACAAAACTTCAAGATTACAGTAACAAACTTGAATGAAAATGGCACAGTGGTGTTTGTTGTGCAGTGTCTGTTGATCGCAAAATTGGTCAATGACTCTTCACTGCCACATTCTCTGCTTATTTTTTTCTTCAAAAAAGTGGTTGCTGTATGAGAGTGGTCATTATGATATATATATATATATATATATATATATATATATATATATATATATATATATATATATATACCAGAGTGGATATCACCGTATTGTCTATTATTTGTCTTTCACCCACCTGTAACATTCCAGAGACGAACATACTCGTTGATTTCTTTTCAGACGATATTTTTGTATGTGCACCTTTCAGAGTGCCTAATCATTTAATACCAACTTTCCCTTACCTTCGATCCACGCAATTTTTTACGTTTCCTGTCAGACTGGGTGTCCATGTTGGTTTTTTCGCTGTTACACTGTATTTTTCTGTAGCATCCTTTTGCAAATCGTAAAGAGGTTAGGTGGATTAAACTCTGCTCCCAAGAAACCTCTCGCCTCTGTCAACTAGCTCAACGGTGATTTCACTGAGATAGTGACTAATCTTTTTAAGCTTTCACAGAGTTCTGTTTTTCCAATTATCTGTCTAATTCCATTGTGACCTCAGTTGTTTATGAGAAACTTATCCGGTTGAAGTGCATCAAACCAGACGGATCTGCTTGTTTATTGTCAAGAGATATGCTAAGTTTTCGTGCCAATTTCTAGCTGAACCATTCAGTCATGGTTTCGCACACTACAAAGTAGATGATTGCTGGAGAACAGCGCTCATCACACTTTAACCTATGAAGGGGACAGCTAACTCTCATCTGATTTCCTAGACGTCTACGGTAATGCCTTTCGCAGACGCTGTTGCAAATTCTTGGCGAACCTGTCATTGGGTCATCAGCCGACTGCTTTATGTATCGAAGCCAGCTTAGTCAATTTAGTGATAAAACCTTATCATCGCTGACCGCTGGTTATGGCGTTCATTAAAGTATGATCCTCTCCTCGTGTTTGTTTTCTAAAACATCCTTGCCGGTTCACGACCGTGCTTATTTTTTTAAAAATTAAACTAAGCGGTTGATGTGGTGTTTAGTACCACGCGCCGGACTCGAGTTTCTTCGGCCATCCTACTGAACAGTTTATCCGAGCCGCCAAGTTGGTCAAAGCCCCTCAGTCTGTCTATCACCTCATCCAAATGTGTCGGTGTTTTGTCTTCGTTTATGAAGGGTGGTCAGTATAGGAAACTTCCTAATGACTGTTCATCTTTTCATGTGACTAACGAACTTCTTCTTCGACTTCTTGTTAAATGTCTGAAAATTATTTTGAGGGACAATATTTTATGGCAACTCCGTGTTAGTGTCGTTTCCTGTCACTTCATCAATCGACTTATCAGTGCATTTTTGCTCCCCATTTAGATCTTCTGTTCACCAGCTGTTTCCTGTCGCTTGTTGTCGAATGATTTTGCATGAAATTCTTATGTCACATCACATACTAGCGGTTTTCTCGAGATATGTGTTAATTTTATCGTTTCTTGTCATTTCACAGCGTGCAACAATTGTTCCATCTAAGATTCTACCTGACAAAACTTATCTTTATTCGAGGCTCTCTAAGTGCATTTTTACAGTAAATTCTGATGCAAGCATTTATTGGCACACATCCTTGCTTAGCTCAACTCCTTCATAAACCCGACGTTTTTCGACTACGAAATTGAATCAGTCGTTCTTTTCCGTTTAACCGATTGTCACCGTTTGCTAGCTTCTTCACGGGTTATCCTGTTTATCCGTGTCATACTTTTCAAGCTGTTTGAATTAATTGTCTTTCAGTTGATGAAAATATAAGTATAATAGTAAGGTGAAAACTTACCTGTTGGGGTGTATAAATATATCATTGACCTGACTTTAATATACAGCTTATTTTCTGGCTCCTTTATTTAACTCTTAACGGTCCTTATAAAAACATACTAATCAATGCGTTACTGTAGTGCTTATGTCGATCCCATAATTTGTCCTGATTGCAAACCGTGTTCTGACGTGGTCTGTTGATGTGAAATATGTTTTTCCAAGAGTAATAAAACTTTCCTTCATGCTTTAAGTTTCAAATTCTTCTTAATTTCTTCCACTCCACTCATGAGTATTTGTATTCCCCCATTAGCTATATTTTTCTGCAGTGGTTTTTTAATTTTCTACTCAGATTTCAAAATTTTCTGTTGGTTCGTGTAGTAGCTAACCGCTTGTAGCGTTTTTCGTTCTCATCTCACTATCGTACAGTCTGTTATCGTTTTACAGACTGTAAGTCGTCTCTTTCCAAGGCGTTGTTTAATTCCTTTGGATCCGTGTATACCAAACTTTCTAATTCTACATACGCATCTTCAGTTTGGTTCCACTGTAAATCTGGATACGCCCTTGCGTGCATCTACAGTTCTCCAACTGGGCCTCATCTGTCACGATTTCTGGTTACTCTCAATCTTCTGTGTAGAAGCGTATTGTCTAGCTTACTTCGCACCTTTATGTCTTCTAAAAAAGCTGAACATCCATCAATTAAAGTGTATAAGACAATTTCTTGGCATTACTCGATTGTTTGCCATTATTCACAAATACTTTATATATAATACGAGTACCGTAACCTTCCATGTTTTGCAGCTATGTTTGGACCATGTGTGTGAGCTCCTATTGGCATGGCCTACATCCTGGCTATTATCTGTCTTTTCTGACTATCCCGTTGGCTCTGGTTGCTGAGTCCGAGTTAGCTATCTTGGTTACCGCTTGTGGTCGTGGTCTTCCTCCGGGTAGCTTAAACTTCTTCTCGTGGCTATTGAAAATGCGCGTGTTCGAGTACTGTGCAATGGGATTTCTGTTACTGGACGCTCAGACTACTCTGGCCTACTGGCACAGCATCGGCTATTGTGTACACTGTGTACTAGTCGGTATCATCCTACTCACTGCCGTAGTTCGACGTGTTTGCCCGAAATCTGTAACGGTCCTTACATCCACAACGCTGAGCTCTACCGAACAACTTACCAGACTGACTGAACGACGTGTACGAATGGCTAAGTGAATGGTTTCAAACATATTCTGATAACTCATTTCCTCCCCCCAACATCTCCTTTCCATCTTCTCCTCATCGAAGGTGCTGTAATATCCACCGTATCTTGCCAACGATCGCCTGGTTTACAACGGTGAACTTTTCAATATAGTTGGGCCTCTAAGGAGCCAATCCTTTCAACTCCATTGTGAAAAAATAGCGCCTTTCCGCAAACTGCTTTATCGAATCAATAGTCCACCCCTATTTTTTGTTATCTCACCTATTTCGCCGAAATCTCTGTGGCTAATAACCCAATAGGCCTCATCGTCGCTATTCTGGTTGTCGTCTCGTCAAGCCTGATTTTATAAGGCGTTTTATGTGCTTGAGCTATAGAAATTGTTCGAATTAAAAACAGGACCCCATTTTTATTTCATACAGTTTATGAACTTCACACAGAGACATAGTGATTTCTCGTTGTTCTGCAGTTTCATTTCAATTACTTGGGTAGACCAATCGCATTTATTTTTTGTCTTTTTCTACGCTACTTTACTTTCTCCGCATTTTCTGATCTTTTACTTCAGCTCTGTTGCTTTAAAGATGATCGCCCAGTTTATTCTGTTTAAGTAGATTCGTGAACAAATGCTTTGACTTATTATCACTGCCTTTGGTTTGGTTTTCAATCTCGAAAATTACAGTGTTATAAGGCGAGGCTTTTTGCACCGTTATTTCTCAATTCCCGCTTTAAAAGCTTTCATTTAAAATACAATTTTTTAGAAGCCAGTCAAACAATCTGGCTCGATAAAATATTTTCTGGCGTGGCTTCATAGCTCAGCTGGTAGGGCGCTTTTGGGCATGGTGTTTCTGTCGCTGGTTCGAATCCTGCCGAAGCCCTTACTTTTCACAATTGGGTCTCATATAAAAAAGATATTTTCTGTTCATTAGGCAGTGATACTATAGTACATCAGTTCTTTGAGCACGCCAATGTGATGGTACGGGGAGCTGTTCACAATCCCGCCTGCTGAACATCCTGGCAATATACAATATCCGAATAAGATTTAGAAAAGCAGCTTACAGGATACTTCGGATTGAACGCCATCTGCGATTGGTTATAGTCTTCACGTTCAGATAATCTTCCCGGCTAGCAAACTTCGAACGGAAGCATTAAACTCGAGTTTCGCTCTTATTGAAACCTATCAGTAGTGCATATCATCGCCGTCGTCAGAGACTAGCGTGCTTCTTTCTTAAGTGGGCCAGCTGAATGGTTTATCTGAGTGCAGAGACCACAATCAGGTATAGGTGGTGTTCAGTTCCTAATCTCTATCAATAAATGAAGGTGACTGCGAACTACGCATGACCGGAGTAGATCACCCTTCTTGCGACAATTGTCACTGCTTATTTGTAACACCCGTCGTTTTAATAGAGTGGAGGTTCTGTTTCAATATTTACTTAACGGGATAGTGATCTGACAGTTTCATGAAGTTTGGTACAGGCTTTGTGATGTATTGTTATTCGGGCAATCAACTTCATCATCTATCTATGGTTGATGACCCCGCTCCGAATGATACCAAATCTTTAAGCGAAGTTATCAGTTACATCGTCAGAGTCAGATGTCCATGTGTGTTTGTTCCGTCTTTTAATACATGTCTGAAATTGCGACGTAAGCAATTGACTCGCTTTAATCAACTCTACCGCCTCATTCACAAATACAAGTCCTCCTCGATTGTGCTGTGAACAATTGGATTAAACTAATGTCATAAGAAACACGTAGCAAACAAGCTTGTTTTCAGTGCTACGTGGTTGATGCACTTATGGACAGGCACGTCCGTTGATTGTTAATTCCTCTAGAGCCAGATCTGAATATACGGTATTTGAAACAATAGTAACAAGTGATTTGTGTACGCGGTGGATGATGATTTATCAGTTGTTTGATGTATGTAGATAGATTCACTGAACGTGTCATGCCAATAATAAACACTTGTAAGTACCTATGAAACAAGGCATACCAGTTGGTTGACTCACCTCATCTCAAAAGACAAATAGATGTTCTGGCGGATAAGCGCTCTGCTCTACACAAAGCGTAAGCCTACTTCATAAACATTTGATAGTATTGTGGCTTGGTCGGCCGTTCAACGCAACAATCATGAGAAATATTCTATGAGATAATTTACCGGGAAATTAAAAAACGAAACCAGATAATGAGATGCTGTGGATACCAATATGTTGCGAATTCGGATAGTGTTTCCCCAAAAAATACTCGGGCGATCACGAAATCCCCAACCGAGCAGGTGTTACTCACCAACTTGCTTCAATAGAACTGTCAGGGTACTCGTCATTTATAACCACATTATTGCCTGACCACTTTGTTCTGTCCAACCGTCAGGTGGTTTCGGTGAATATTGCACGACATATTAAAAGCCCAGGTGGCATACGGAGTACGCGACCCAAACATCCCACTTCGCGTCTATACCTTTTGGTCAACCGATCACATGAGAAGCTTCTCGTCTGTGACAGTGAGATTGGACCTTGACGCGGTGTGACGGCTTGCACACCTCGATGATCTTTTGGGCTAAACTGGACGGTGTGGCCACCACACCGATAGAGTCACTCATACCAGACAGGCCAATAGGTAGACGTCTGACGAACCAGTCTCCTGGTCCTCTAGGTTGGGGGTTGAAAGAATGCTGGCATCTTTTTCCGGAAAACGTACCAGTCCTGGTACATTGCCACCCATCCGCTGCCTTGCGGTATAGGTTTTTTAACCGAAGGCTTTGGTTGAGAACCCTAATCTTTCTGCTGTCCAGGTGTGGGCGTCCTGCTAGTATCTCAGCCCACGTACAACCATAAATAATCATAACACAAGTACTTCCATACTGCATCGGTCGTCTCGCAATATAAACCAGGTCACCCTAACCGCTGCATACAGCAGGGTGGACAGGCGAAAACATGTTACTGCTGACGCCTCCCCCACTGTCCTATCTAATTTAGTTCTTAGGCCCCTCCCGACCTCCATTTCTGATAATTGTTCTACAGGTTCCACAACAGATGTAGCTAATCGTGGTAACACTGAGCCGGTAAGTTCTGTCTCTTGCCATTCGGCTTCATGCCTCTCTCGTCCCTTGCTTTGACCTAGAATGCGAATTAATATAGGTGCCTTCAACGTTCGCACTCTAAAACAGATAGGTGAACAGGCCGCTCGCACACGAACGTTAGACTCACTGTATGTCGATTTCTGCCGTATCTCAGCTATTAGAATCCAGAACAGTAGTCAGCGTATGGAACAAACAGCACCCGCATTGTCTACCCGATACCGGTTATACATCTCAGTTGACTCCATAGCCGCCGTTACAGGTCAGGCTGGAGTAGGTATAGTTAGTAGCACGACGGCCGCAGCCGTATTGATAGATTGGCTTCCTGTTAACAGTAGACTTTGTACCATCCTTTCGGCAGGTTCTGTTAAGGTCAGTTCTAGTCGCAATACTTCCAGAAATGTATTCACCGTGTCTGCTCACTCTCCTGCTGACTGTAGTGACGTCGGCGTCAAGGTCGAATTTCACTCGAATTTGGCCACTCTCGTTCAGTCGACACGTGGCTCTGATATAGTCGTTCTTGCCGGATATGTGAATGCCCAGGTCGGTCGCCTTAGTGAGACCGAATCTCGTTTAGGTGGCAAGTTTGAGATAGCGTCACATCGGTCAGATAATTGAGGGTAATTGTTGCCGCTATGCGTTGAGCACAAGCTATTTTTAGCCAGTACCAGTTTAGGCATCGTGCGTGTCTGCTGTACTTGGCGCCCGCCTTCTCCGAATCGGGCCTGGTCTCAGACAGCTGCTAGTTATAGGTGATGTGGTTCGATTCAAGACTGTCGTTCTTATTGGAACACATACTTGCATTCAGATCATTCATTGGTACTTTGTCGTTTTGTTCTTACTTTTGCGGGACCACGACCCTATCAACAGCAAAAACTGGCTTTACCATCGGTAAAGCAAAAGTACCAAACCAGCTTAGAAAGCTGCCTTAGTGGTACTCACTCTGAAGATCCTAATAGTTGCTGGACTCAAATCTCACAGGCAATTTATGAAGCAGGTACTGCAGCATGCGGCACAGTGGTGCATGGGCTGAACAAAAATTGGATTTCAGAGAAATCGCTAGAGTTGTTAGAAGCCAGACGGAAGATTCCTCCTGGTAGTTCACGTAACAAGTGTAGAAGAGATATTCGTAGGAAACTGAAACGTGGTCTAAAGGCTGATCGTGAGGCTTGGTTAGTGGAAAAAGTCAAGGAAATGGAAACCGCCTTTGCTTCAGGAAACAAAGGCAAACTCTTTAAGCTTACTCGTGCCGCTGATCCCAGGCGATCGTCTATCAGTGAAGCTATCAAGGAGGCAGATGGCACACTAGTTTATAATAAATCCAAAGGTTTAGAACGTTGGGCGGAACATTTTGGGGGTCAGTTTAGCTGACCTCCTGATTCTATTGTGTTGCCGCCGCAAACGTGTCATGTAGAACCCCGGCCGGTAGATGTGGAACTCCTCCATTGAGACTGAGATTAGCAATTGCATCTCGGCTCTCAAACGTAATAAGGTTGCTGGTCCAGATGATCTAGTGCCAACACTTCTCAAAGAAGGTGGGTAAGCCTTTGTAGAGGCCTTGACTCAGTAGTCTCAACTTGTATGGACAACAAAGACCATTCCTCCTTGCTGGGGTCACTCGATGATAGTTCCCATATTAAAGAAATTAGCCCGGGCTGTTCTGAAAACTGCACGACGATTAGTTTGACCTTAGTCATTTCAAGGGTTCTAGCATCCATTATACTTCATTGACTAACTGCAGTTAGGGAGTTAAACATTAGAGAAGAACAGGCAGGGCTTCGTCCTGGCCGGGGATGTATTGACCATATTTTACCCTTCGTCAAATTTTGGAGTAGCATCATGTGTACCGCCAGCCAACAGTCGCCGTATTTCTCGACTATAAAGGTGCGTTCGATTCGGTGGATCGATCTACACTTTTAGAGTTGCTTAAACGCGGAGGTGTGCCGACCGAATGTGTAAACATACTGTCGGCTGTTTATTCTCATACTTCAGCTCAGGTTGAGGTTTACGGCAAACTGTCTGGCAGTTTCAGTACCGTGAGCGGCGTATGTCAAGGATGTACACTTCCACCATTTTTGTTCAATTTCGCCATGGATGAAATAATGAAGGACTATCTGCGGCACGCAAATAATGCCGTCGTGGACCTCCTACCTGGTGGAAGGCTGACTGGTCTTGATTATGCTGATGATAGGGTGTTGCTGTTTGACAACTTTCAAGCGGCACAAATTAAAAAAAACAAAGCTCTATATTTGAACGCGTCTTTTTTGGCTTGCCTTGGGAGTGAATAGGGGACAATCGCGATACTATTCGGGACCGGGATTTTGGGCGCTAATATTACGGGGACGAGGATCCGAATTTTGCTAAACGAATTACAAAGCTAGAACAAACCAGCGTACGGCTTAGAAGGGTTTACAACAATAACGAAGTCATGGAAGTTGTTGACCGATTTGTTTACCTTGGAAGCTGCATCAGCGGCGATGGCGGAGGTGTAGGGAATGAAATGGGGGGCGCGAAGTTCCAAGGCTAGGATGGTGTTTGCTAATCTGAGATACCCATGGCGATAGAGAGGTATTTCTCTGAAACTTAAGGGTCGCGTATATCAGACAGCAGTGAGGATTGTATTACCTTACGGCAGCGAAACCTGGTCGCTTAACTGTCTTCAGGTATTTGATCGCCGATGTCTGCGTTCATTCGCTCGTATCGAGTGGCACCAGCGAGTAAGCAACGAAAAGGTTAGGAAACAGGTGTTTGGTATTGATTATAAAACGAGTTTTTTTGTTCAATCACTACATTTACACAAACGTAGATGGTTAGGTCATGTGCTAGTCGTTTGCCACACCGAGCACTATTTGCTGATGCTGCGGCCTACTGGCGCACGGTGCGAGGTGGACAAATGATGACCTGGCATAAACAAATGAAATCGTTCACGAAGGGGTTGGCCTCTGTAGATCGGGTTCGTCTTCCGGGCTGGGGCTCTCGCAGAGTCAGTGGCCTGAGACGTTAGGTGAGATGGCGGCTAACCGCGCTCAGTGGCGTGAATGTTGTCGTTGTTTGTCCGAGTTGTCTGTGAAGTGAGTGCACTCAATGATGCGGGTCAGTGAAAGCCGTAAGGAAGCTATCTAGCTGATGACGCCTTACTTTCACTTACAGTTTGGTTGTTTGTATAGACGCCCTGATGTATGTTTGAATATAGACGTAGGTATTTTTAGTAGTTAGGTCCATTACCCTCCCCTTCTTTTTTTACTCTCTTCTCATATAGATTTTTTTCCTTTCTTTTTTCCCTTCGTGGTTGTGTGGCAGTTAAGCATCAGTGGTTCTCACTGATACATTGCTATCTATGATGATGATTCTCGAGGTACGTGCCTGCGGACAGTCGCGTTGATCACGTTTATTATGAACTGATTGGTGGAGTCATCGATGGTCAAACGTCACTAGTCTGTTCACATCTTTCTCAAAAAAACAGTCGCTATCCACAACGCACGGAACGGTGTGAATCGTATGACGACAATAAACGCCTTTTTTCAGCGACAACCGGAAGTCTTCGGTCTTGTTACCGGTATCTATTAAGCAATATTACCGTCTGGTAAAATAGTGAAACAGTCTACAATCACAGGCGGACTGCCTGTGATAAATAGGATAGAAATGGGATGTCCAAACTTTGGGATAGTACTTTGGAAATGTGGACCACACTTCATGCATACTAATCTCGTCATTCATCTTACGCATCAGGACCCGTACGCTTTCGGTGGAAGCACTTTACGGAACGATATCCTCGTGCGTTCTGTGTCGGTCATGTGGCCCCTGGATGAAATTCCACACTTGAATTATCGGACCTTTTAAACGTGTAGCTGTTGTCTCACCCTCTCGCTCGCCATACTGCGCCATTCACAGTGTGGGTCAATGCATACTTACTGTTCTCACCTGCACATCAGCGCAAGCAGTCACCGGTCGTACAGCTCTTTTCGATATCCAAACCCACGGTCTTGATCTGCGCACTCAGCCAACTCGATATAATCGACGCACTAACATGCATGGCACGTTTGGACCGAGATCCAATAACAGACGCGGATGCACGGTTGACAGCATGTGACATGATCTTGACTAATCCCACTGAATTAATCCTCTGCACCAGTCCCAACAGCAAAGATCCGACGTATTGATTAGACTTTTTCCACTGTCGTTGATGCATTGTTACTTATAAGTAGATGTCCGAGATATTATGAACAAGAGTTCCATTATGGACGCACCTTTTAAGATGTCGCTCTTGACAAAGATGAGCAGAAAAGGAGGATTGGGACCCCCAAGGAACACCAAGAACTGATCTTGATAAACTCTTACTCGGTGTTTCCAACGGGTGCGCAGTGCTTTTAGAAATTTGGCAAGGATGCTGTGAGACTCTTGAAAAGGGGATAGCTCCGGAGAACGACAGTTTAACGGAGTCGAAGGCAGCCTTTGGGTTGGTTGTTTATAAAACTGTCTATGCTCAAATTCTATTTGCAGAGTAAAACTCGTCAATATGCCTGTGAATAGGCTACGATTCTATCTATTCTTCACAAGTCTGGCTTTCTTTGGATTTACTGAGCCGACGTAATACCGGACATGGACGCGATGGAAACAAGACATGTACCGACGGTCGTCCAGGTGACTTGAGAGTGTCATTGTTTCACAAGGATAAATGTTGATACGCCCCAATCTTCAGTTTCGCAAATCGTCTGAATGTGTGTTGTTATGACATCGATCTCTCGCCGTCATCTTTGGGAAAGTCAGGAGCTGGGGCCCTGCAACGTACGTTCCACAGCCATTTGCGCTTCCGATAAAGGATCTTAAAGGCAACTACTGATCACTAGAGTACGATCATTTTTATGATTTGGTCCAGGCCAGCTGAACAATTTTGCAATTGTACAGCTCATCAGCAAATTCAGTGGGTGGCTGGTGTTAAACGAACCGGATACTGCAAATGTCATTTCACTAATACTAAGTCGGCGATGGACACAACTACGAATCGGAGAGAAGAATTCTTTGCTATTCTCAAGTAAAATGAATGGTCTCATGCGATTAGTTGCCACACACGGTCTTCGCATAAGTCTACCCGGTTTAGGCATTAACTCTCGACTATCGCTGCCGCCCTGAGAGCCAAGAGTTCCATCTATTCTTCTATAAAAGGTTCGTCGGCCTAATATCAACCCATTTCTGCTTTATCTGCAGGGTTCTTTCGGAATACACCTTGTAACAGAATATTATAGCTATCACGATTTTCCTCTAGCTGTTGACAGGCCGTCTTGTGATTGGACCCAAGTAGTCTGTTCGTCCTTGATGTCTGGTAGGCATTCAACTCAACCCCATTGCTCGCACATCAGTTAACACTCATGCAGTTACGAGTACATGACATCTGAAAAACTGACAACGGGAAGAGCGGAAACGACAGCATATTCTGTGTCTAGGCGGGCACCTTACAATACACGACGGTTTTCCACAAAGTGACTTCTACTGTAACTGATTGCTATATGCTCGATTTTTTTCACGGCTGAGATGCAGAGAACTATTTCTATGAGATACATTGTCTCTCCTATGTTGAAATGTAGTACACGAGGTACACAAACTGCTAGATCTGCATACTTGCTACAGCCTTTCATTACCGGTGTTTTGTAAACAGGCACTAAACATACCAGCGAGCGGGAAAAACAACCAAGTTGCGCACTAGATCTTCAGCCAGTATGGTGATGTCTGATAGTTTGGTCTACTTCAGATGTTGAGGAGGAGTGTTATAACGGATTCTTGATAACATCTGAACAACTGACCATCGGAGCGTACATTCATGTGGCAGATACGCAAAGCTCTCTCAAGCTGACAGAGTTCAACCGACATACTAGGGCTGACAATATACAAATGACTACTAATTGTAATCTAATCAGGGGACCATCCCTCTCCATTGGAACTCAGTGCGATCCGTACTGCAGCTTGACCTCAGAAATCACGTAATCTAGACTCGAACTAAGATTATTGGCGATGATTGAATCGTAGGTTTGTCTATCGGGGACGCAAAACAAATCAAACGTCAGAGTTGAGACAGTAATCGTCAGAACAGCTTGTATACCCATCCGTCAGAGAATAATCACCAACAACGTCAGTGCTTACAAGTTGTGTTGGCTTCAGTAGAAGATTTTCACAGGAATAATCACCCGAAAGTGCGGGGAAAAATTAAAACCGAAGAGCCAAGTAGAACGGAAGAACGATAACTTCCGGGTCGTTTACGCTGCAGATCCCACTAGGACTCATTGAGTCACACATGATATTCACTTGCTAGTGGGGCTTTCCCAGCCGAGATGGTAATGAACGAAACATTCATGCTTGACTATTCAAGTGCCGCGCAAAGCAAATGTGCTTAAAACTCCATCCCGATTATGTGTTGTAATGAACGTTTATCGACCATATATGATGGCACATCGGCATTAATGGTCAACCGCTGGGCAATTGAAACAAAGCTGAAACTATGAAAATGTTCCTGCCGTATGCCGGTAGGATCATGCACCCGCTTGCGATACATGTCTGAACAGTCAGTGCTGTGTCACAACCTTGTGAGTGTAACATCTATGTGTATGACGGCTACACTTCGGTTTTACCCACATAGTTGCCTATTGCGTGACCGAAACCCAGATAACCACTTCCGTCTACAACAAGGCAGTGCGCAATGCAGACCACCCAGGTAAGACAGCAGATGCAACCAGATGGTCGAACTTGAATCCGATGATCGTCGTTGGACGAAGAGTGCAAATGCGGACATCAGTGTTGATCTGAGAGTGGGCGCCAATGTGATACTTGATCTCGAAAAGCTTCTCGCTGATCATGTGAAAAAAAGCGACAATACCACTCCGATGCAGCTGTCAATCATTAACCTTGTTAGTAGAGTTCGATCGGTGAATAACCTCTACCAGTTACGATCGACATTCTATGCTGTGTTGCGTGCACGAAAAATGTTAAGATTCGTTCGCGCCACATCAACTGTGCTCCTTGAAGAGACAACTTCTTGTTGTAACTTGATATGCAGCCTACGAGCGCGTAAAACAGACAACGGAATGACGGTTAGTGGAACGGTAGATAACGGAACGACGTTTAACGGTTCTGAACGACGGACTACGTAATATGCAAGATTAATATAAATCTTCCCGGCCAACCCAACCACTTGAGGCTAACGAACGAACACAGAGAAAAGACTGGCCTCCGGACAGATCCACTTTATGTCACTCAATCCGAAGACAGGACGGTCACAAACTAGACCACATTTAAAGGGTTTGTGACCAATGAGAAAACAAGGACAGAAGTGGACCAGACAAAGATCCAGACAGTAGCTTGACGTCCGAATTAAAAGTACGTGCGTGTGTGCGAGGCGCCAGACATTGACATAAAGGTTGAGAACGCACGTGGTGGGTGAAGTGGCACATGACCGTGCCGACTATGAAGGTCACTACAGTCGGTAGTGAGTTAGGCCACTGCGATGGCAAATAAAACGGTATTTTCGGGGAATTGAGTTCTTCCCCGACATTTCTGAATACTACATAAACAGTTTAATGTTTAAGTACAAAAGTCGGACTGGAAACGATCTTGGAATTCCCTGATGTGGTGCAATCTGATCGATGTCTAAGTCTTTTTGGCCATAACGACCGAATGTTTTTATTAGCTGACTTCAACTAATGAAAAAGATTGTAGGGGGATTGGTCGGCATAAGTTAAATATTACTCAGATTGGTTGTAACGGTCGCATTCCCGTAGACTTCTCAGCCGGTATCTCGAAAATTACTGGCCTCGAATTTCGCTCCTGTTGAAGCTCGTCATTTGTGCTATCCCTGCCACAACCGGGATTTCAACTCCGGCTACGTTTTCCTAAAGTAACTTTGATGCCCACTGTGTTATTGAATTCTGATTAAGCACGATCGAATGATTATGTGCAAAAGTTCAGTCACATTCGCTTGTCAGCAATATACAGATTGTCCAACCACCTCGAAAGAGTATACAGCAAATTTGTTGTCAGGTCACTCCAGTTCTGGCCATAAAATGCCCTCGTTTCCAGAGAAAATAATGTTGTTCAGAGAGAAATTTTCAGAGTGGTCTAGAGATAACCTCCACTATTTTTTCACTTGTTCGACCTTTCGCCTGTTATGCTCAATGGTTGCTTAATGACCTGAACATTCTTATTCAAGAACTTCTATATATACTATACTATATATGCCGTACATATAACCCCGTATTCTTCTCCTTGTTACACACGTTTCCGGAACAAAGTGAACTTTTGCGCTCGTCATTTAATTTGACTGGAGGATAATCAGAGCGATCAGTCGCATGGAATATCCGCGCTTTGCTATCCCGTTGTCGATCCAGCGTATATTTTCGGGCTTTTAAAACAGCTCCTGAATACAATTGATGACCTTATGATTAGACAAGGATAAGCACTACCGACAACTCGCAACAACAGCAAACCCCTAGTACAGTGCTGCTTCCCGACCTATACTGCTACCTTGTCGAGGTGGTAGGGCTTGTGTACTGTTTTGATCCGGCGGGCTATGC
>LUCH01004528.1:0-42291 GCA_013368495.1 Paragonimus heterotremus | reverse complement strand
GGCATGCAGACAAACAATCGGACAACATGCATCATGCGAACTTTCTTAATTGCCTAGGTGCAATATGTAACTATGAGTTTTGGAACTATTTTACACATCATAATGCAGGCAGGCCAGTGAAATCTCCAGGTCGCTGCAGTTAGGATGATTCACCGCATTAGCATCACATTTGCCGTTGATGACTCCGGTTGAACGTGTACAGGTCACATTTGTCTACGGTTTGACCATGTTGAATCTGTTATGGACAGGATGGATATGGGTGACGACGGTCTGCTGTATGTTGTAGACACCCTTCCGGTAGAGCAGTTGAGCTAAGGCCTCAGTAGGCAGCAAACCAAAAAAAGATGTTACGGTTTAGAAATGATTCGTATATTTTCAGTAATGTTTTGAAATGACATTTTACTTTAGCCTTTTTTGAGACTAAAGACAGCAACCAAACGAAAACTATGAACTGGGCTGAGCTTACTCGGCGGCGCTCAGAAACATACTATACAAAAGGTGTGTCGAAAGTCCGAATATTTTAAACGGCAATTGAAAGAGTGAAGGCGGAAATACGACAAACATTTGAATAATGAATGAATCTTTAAGATATTACGTGCGGCCACCGGGCGTAATGAACTACACGCCTGAAAGATGTGACACGGTTGCTATCCGGCTCCCCATAGCAGACGCATACTGAAACATCCATATAACCCAGTCGAGTGAAGATGTATGGTTGCAGTTGGGATCCTTAGAGTAGCCAAATGCCGTTGCTCACTGCAGAACGATCAAGGGACCAGTTCTGTGATCAGCCATCTACCACAATCCGATTGGCGTCGGTGAGTGGCCGACTGTTTGTTCTGGCTGAGTTGGACGCGACTCGGTAGACTGGCCGGGAGTCCTCGGACCCTACGTTATCGGTTCAATCAACGAGAACGGTGATCGTCCGCTCCACCTGTGTGCTACTCACGAGCTGGCTATCACAAACACCGGATTTCAACTGGATGTGAGCGACATCACGAAGTGGATTCACCCACTAAGTGGTCACTATCATTTACTTGATTATGCTTGTTCGGCAGCGCGACATTCGTGAAGTCCGTATCACGCGAGTCGCAGATCATAGGCTGGTCAGGACCAGTTTGTTTATCCATGTTTGTAAGCTTGTCTTTGTAGATCTTCCGGACAACAGCAAAAGCTGGACATCAAACGATTGGAGGATATCGACACGAGGGATGCTTTTTAACGTACAACTATCGCTCGTCTGAAGGACGCTCTTGTATCTGCAATCCTGATGATATGTGGCAACAGCTCAAAAGACAGATCATGGTAGCAGCTACCCGGAAGATCGGTGTCGAACGCCAGTGATTAGATGACTGTGAACAGCCTATCGCAACAGACCGTCAAGCCTTCACTTGTTCTCACACCGGATTTGTTAGAGTTGCAGAGAGCGATTGGTCAACTGCAGGCAGCCCGCAGGCGAAGATGAACTGCCAGGTGAGATCGTGAAGAATGGCGGACAGGCGTTGGTACGTGTTCTGTTCCAGCTGGTTCACTCTATCTGGGAGCACGAGGTGATGCAGCAAGAACTCAGGGGTGCCCTTATCGTACCCTTGTTCAAAGATAAGAGTAGCAAGCAATGCCCTGACAGTTGTCGGGCATAAGTCTGCTGAACTGCACAGGCAAGGTGCTTGGCAGGAAGTCTTAGAGACAGATGTCCCTGAGGAGCAATACGGATTTCGGGCGAGTCGGAGTACGATTGAACCAATGTTCGCTGCTCGATAAATTCAAGAAGGGTTCTCGGAACGGAACCAGCATCTGCATGTTCTGTTTGTGGGCTTCACCAAAACCCCCAATTCCGTGGGCCGCGAGGAGTTGTGAACGGTGCTTGGTAAGGTTGAGTGTCCAGATAAGTTCATCAATTTGATTAGCTTGTTGCCTGTGCACATGAGGGCGAGAGTACAATCGTGTGGATCGCCTCGTGATGATTTTGACAGTGTCAGTGGAGTGGAACAGGGTTGTGCCCTAGTCCAACCATATTTAGTTTATATTTGACTGCTATGGTAACAGTCGCTTTTCATGATTCTGGGGAGGACAACTTTGAGGTAGAGTACCGAACGGATGGACGCCTGCTGAATATTCGACGTTCCGGCATCCCAACCCGGCTACATACGATAACGATACGCATGCTTCTATTTGCAGATGACAGCGCATTGTTGACACAGCGAAGACAAAATACAGCGACTGGCCACGGCTTTCGCGACCGCGACATTCAAGGTTGGAGTAGATATCAACACAGATAAAACGTTTTCCTTCGTTCAACCTTCTCCGGGCAGAGGTGTTGTCTATACACCTTCACTCTAAATTCGCGTCGATAGAGACGTTATTGGCAGCTGGGCGAATTTTTGTTACTTAAGTGGCACGTTGTCCACCGATATGTCCGTGTACTGCGAGTTAAGGACTCATGTGGCAAAGGCTACTGCTGCTTTCGTACGTCTTGAAAAACGTGTTTGAAAGAATCACAGTCTGAAGCCGAGCACTAATCTGTTTGTCTACCGTTCAATGGCACTGTGTATACTGCTGTACGGCAGTGAAACGTAGATATTGTATCAGCGGAACGTGCGTTCTCTGAGCCACTTTCATTTGTAATGTTTAAGACGCATCTTGAGTATTCGGTGCTCGGACATGGTTCCGAACACTGGGATACTTCGGCGAGCGAACATGAACGGGATGGAAGCGCTGTCGATGTCGAATCAGCTTCGTTGGCTAGATCACGTCTGACGAGTGGGCGATGACCGCATTCCGAAGCAGCAGTTGTATGGTCAACTGAAATCAGATAAGCGAAATCCTGGTGGTCAAAAGTTTAGATACCAGGACGTTGTGCAGGTAAGTCTCACGTTGTAACATTGGTTGTAGGTATCAAGAAGACTTAGCTTTGAACCACACGGCCTGGAGGAATACGATTCGGACGGGCATCTGCGAGTTCATCGAGCAGTTATTGTGCGGCCTAGAACGAAAGCGCGCAGTACGGAAAGGAACCATCACCGTCGTAGAGCATAGTGACATGACTATGACTTTGCGATGTGTGGCCGCGGATGTGCTGGCTGCCTTGGATTAGTTGGTCACCAGCGTACATATAGTGCACCGTCGGTGAATAGACAGCGAGTGTGTTAGATAGGTCATATCAGTATACCCGTTCCATTTCTGTTAATGATTGCATTGACTAAGACCATGCTCGTCTGGCAATTAATTCGCTCCTCTTTTCAAAAACTTGGGTGTCTGCGGTCTTCTACCCATTCTTTTCTTCAGCTTTGTTGGTGTATTGTATGCTGACTGGTTTGCTTGTTCTTTTCTTAGTCCATCTTTTTTTTTCATTCTTATCCTTTTTAGAATGCATCAACAGGCACTCCTACGTTGAAATAATTATTAGATTATTAGATTTTACATATCTTCTCAGTTTAGATCTTATCATTGCAGCCTCTCTGTGTTTATTTTTCGAGAGATCAGGGTTTCCTTTTCGTGCTAGCCAATGAATTGGCCAACCAGCATTGGCCTGCCGGATAGAAAGGCCTCACTGACACACCTACTGGTCTTATTCCTTCGGGTCTACACCGGATCTGTGGTGTATGAGTGGAACTGCAAACAGTGCGACTCAAACGGCTTTTGGTTATGGCTGAGTGCAGGAATCTTTTGGCTTCAGCCACTGTGACAGGTTAATCCGTTTCGGATGCTGTCAACCATGTATATTTTGACTAACAGTAACTTGGATTCCACATCAGCACTAACCAAACTTTCTGCTGTGTTGGTGACCATAATATCCCCGATGAACAGCCATTTTTGTATATTTTACGTTGTATTTGTGCTTTAGATGATATCGAAAGCGAGCTCATACATCACGTTCTCACTTCTGGCGAATGACGTTGGTTTTTCGAATGTCTGCAGAAGTGCTGCGTTGGTTGTCAGCAGTGGATTATCATAGTTAAAAGTCATTTCTTACCATTTTGTTCTGGTGCATTAGTGGGTTTTTGTCACCTAGGTACAATTTTGCAACTCTGGTGCATTTTTTGTTCACTAGTTGATTACGTACGATTTCATGTCAATGTTTGCCGTGTCTTCCTGTTAATTGTTGCATTGTCATGTATTTTTATCTTTCAGATCGTTTTACAGGCTAAAAACCAGGTGTCTTCATTAATGGCTCTACACATTCGATCTGTTCTGAAACGGGGCATTTTATCGCCCACACTTAACGTAGCGCGTTTGTCCTCGGCCGTAAATTCGGCCAGTGAGGTTACACATACTGGGCAGGTAGGGTGAACGTCTACGCTGACCGAACCACCTTCTAGACATTCTCTACAAACGACCATTCAATCGCAAGATTTACATTAAGCGGGAAGTTGGTAAGTTGAGCTTCTTTTACTTCTGTTATTTTTTCGGTGCACCCCTGATTCTCCAAATAGAAGATATTTAACTCGCTTTCTCAGTAGAAAATGGGTTTGATTGTTTATGCAACTGACGGCTGCCCTGGTGTGAATGCACAGATGCTCGATGTGTGCACACAATTGGCTCGGGAGAAATTCCGTCTCTATTTGTGGGTCATTCATTTATCGAAGTGTTGCGTGTTTCTTATATTTCAACGCTTGCCAACAAATTTATCTTGTTGTCTATAAGACACCTGCTACATTCTGTACTTTTCAAAGACTTCAAAGGATGTCGTCTTGCTCTTACTTACAGTTCGACTGTTGACTTACACCTTGGGGTTAACTTTTCCTCAAGCACTGGATTCTTACTTCAGTTTTTTACAGTCTTATCTCTAAACAGGATTTTATTTTTTTTTCACCAGTTAACTATTTGTGTTCATCGCTTACGTATTGCCATCACTAGTGATGATAACGCGGTTTGGGGTTTGATTTGGTTCCTTAAAAACATTGTTACACGCCGCCCTTAGTTGACTAAGTGCTGGGATCAGCTACAGTCTCAGTAAAAGTGAATACCGGTGCGGTTTTCAGCACTCACTCCGCATAGATCATACATGCACATGGGCTGTCATCATTGCTTAGCCAGTGCGGATAAGACGTGAACAGTGCATTACGGGCGCCCTTCCATGATTTGGGTTATCACTGCTGAATACAGATAATTTTTCCATTAAGTGATTGTCACGCCGATCTGCACACTCCTAGCGACGTCACCTGACTGGACATCGTATCCCGAGCTCGTACGTAACTAGACAGTAAAATTGCCAACACCATATCGAAAAGCTCCGGTTCTTAATTACCTGCTGATCCCAGACTTTTCACAAATGTAATGTTTCATTCAATTTCTCTATGTAAGCTCATCAGTCCGTTTTCAACGTTTCAGTTGGTAGCCAAATGAATTCGGCTTTACCGAACTCCATAAAATTGTGTTAAATTAGCCGAACTAATGAAAATGAAAAATGGTGAGTGGATGAGTGGTCCGTACCCAGAAAATGTGTAAGCGAGGCGAACAATAATAGACAACAGTTTCATTTGTTTACTCCTGTAGGGTGGATATTAATCCCGTTTGGTTGAAGGCTATAGGCTTTGCACGCACACATAGCTGATTCTTACAGGATTTAATCTGCCTTTTCAGAATCCAATTCGCATGCGTTCTCCTGTTCTCGGACTTGACTAAGAAGTCCTGGTCATGGGACTAACTGTTGGATTTGACAGGGTAGTTGTATTTCTTCTTAGTTTGATGGGAAAAACTGAGCACCGCCCACAATGGAATGTGGCTGTGTGTTTGAATATGATAGTTCGATCGTGCTCAATTTGAGGCCAGTAACGCAGTGGTCAACGGAGTTGCCTGTTGAGGTCACTGACTGGAACTGAAATCCTGATCTTATCAAGGATAGTCACTATTGATCAGCACTAGCAAGTGCTAAACACGAATTTAGTGCTTCTTTTTGAACGGAACGAGCTCGATGTGCTCTCTGAAGCCAAAGGCTTTCACCAACTGCGGATGATGTTCGGTTTGTACCAACGAACTACTCACCCTTAAGAAATTACTTCAACTGTTTAACTTACAATTACAAGTTTGAATACAGTTGCTTTTATCTAGCTTCGGATATCCTAACTGTGTTCAGATCAAATGTTGTCCATAGGACTACACAGTCCGACATTCTCCATTGGTATGAGACGTACATGTGGAGAACAGTTATTTATAACCTTTATCAGCGATGATGTTACATCGTTGGCTGATACTGATACCTAACGGCCATACCATCACGAAATGGAAAATAATCATGAGCCCTGGTCTAGCAATAAAATGATGGAAAGAGTCGCGTTTAATTCATGAACTTCTCTTTTTAAATTGAAAATATCATCTTCAGAACCAGCACACTAGTTATCGACATCCGTACCTAATTGAAATATGACTGAAAAAAATTAACTACGGTGTGCACATGATAGAAGGAAAAAGGATTTTGCCTCTGAGAATCTTTCGTTTCAGTTCAAACATTCTTCACCAAGCTGCCTGCATCTTACAACTCAACGACCGGATTGCAAATAAGTGTAAGATGACATCTGCGGCATTTACTGTTCCGTTCTATCGATTGACGCTATTTCACAAACAACTCGATCAAGCGGTGACGGCTTTCAGATAACTGAACACGAACAGCCACCACCTCCACTAATACATCTGTCTGGTAGCTAGGTAGGTCACGAGTTCCCCAACTCGGAAGATGTGCAAAAATTACGATCCTTAGCCTGTTAGCGACTACTTTCACTTTACTTCGCCAACGCATCAGCTAACTACTCATCATAATCATGATCATCATCCTCATCACAGTTTGTGGCGGCAACACGGTAGAAGCAGGAGGCCAGCTAACTTGACGCTTAAGGTGTTCCGCCCACCGCTTTAATCTTCTAGATTTATTATAGATTAGTGTGCCATCTGTCTCACTGATAACTTCACTGATAGACGGTCGCTTGGGACCAGTAGCACGCATAATCTTCAAGAGTTTGCCAGTGTTCACTGAAGCAAAAGTGATCTCTATTAGTCAGGCCTCACGATCAGCGTTTACGCTACGTTTTTTTTCTATGAATGTCTATCCTGAGGTTGTTATAAATTGCCAGGAAGAATGTTCCGTTTAACTTCTAACAACTCCAAGGACTTTCCCGAGATTCATTGTTTGTTGAACCCATGTTACCTTATGCCGCATGCCACAGTACCGGTTTCATAAAATTGTCTGTGAGATCTGGGTTCAACAGCTTTTACATTAAGAATTATCAAGGCAGCTATCTAAACTGGTTTGGCACTTATGCTTTATCGACAGTATAGCCACTTTCTCTACAGTCAATCGTTGCTGTCAATGGGGTCGTTGTCCAGCATAAGTAACAACGGAACGACAACGCATGGTCTGAATACAAGCATATGTTCCAATAAGAACCGCAATCCTGAATGGAACTCCGCCATCTATAACTGACAGCTGTGTGGTCTGTCTGACACCAGGCCTGATTCGGAGAAGGTTAACACCAAGTATAGCAATGACACACACAATGTCTACAAATAGCCTATGCTCAGCGCACAATTGCAACAGTCGCCCGCCATTATCCAAACGATGTGTTTTTATCCCAAACTTGCAACCTAAACAAGACTCAGCCTTACCAAGGCGACCGACCTGGGCATTCATATATCCGGCTAGAACGACTATATCAGAACCTTGTGTCGACCGAAGGACAGCAGACAGACCCGAATGAAAGGCATTATTGACGCCGGTGTCACCACAGTCAGTTGGAGCCTAAGTGGACATGATAAAAAGATTCCTGATAGTTTTGCGTTTAGAGCTGGCCTTAACAGAACCCGCCAACGGGATGACACAAAGTCCACTGTTAACAGGAATCCCATCTACTAATGTGGCCCTCGATTGGGTGGCTTTAACTCGAGTTAAAGCCACCCAATCGAGGGCAGTGAAGCGTAGGATTCTGTCTACAGCTGAAGCTATTAGGATTCGCCTGTACAACCCGCTCCTGTGCGCCCAGAAACGTTTTGTTCAGGCGTTGGATCTGCCATGGCCAAACCCACACCCTGTTAGCCTGTCAAGATCCACGGTTCAATTGGGTACTTGATTGCAGTGTGACATTGGATTGATTGACTTGATTAACCACCCGTTCCCCGTTTACCCCCTTTAATGATTCCCCTGTAAAATTCATGGTATAAATGTGATGTATTTTGCCTGATGATGAATCACTGAAAACGAGCTTGTTCGCTACACAGTATTTTTCATGAAGTATATAACCAATATCGAGTAGACACTGCGAGTACTGTTAGCTCCATACGTTGACTGTTGTGTCGGATTCTAATCTCCGAAATGCAGCAGACATAGACATGCAACGAGTCTAACGATCGTGTGAGAGCGGCCTGTTGACCTATTTGTTTTAGAGTGCGAACGTTGAAAGCACCTACCTTGATTCGCTTTCTAGGTCTAAGCAAGGGCCAAGGGAAGCCTGAGGCTAAGTGGTAGGAGATGGAACTTACTGACACAGTTTTACTCTGATTTGTTATATCTGTTGTGACACCTGCAGAAAAATCACCAGAAATGGGGGTCGAAAGATGCTTGAGAGCCAAATTCCATAGGACAGTGGAGGGAGGATTAACAGTAGCATGTTTTCGCCTATCCACCCTGTTGTAGACGGCAAACAGAACGACCCGGTTTATACTGCGAGCTAGCCGATGCAGTAGGGAATTACTGGTGTTGTGACTATTCATGGTTATGTGTGGGCTGAGATACTGCCAAGGCGCCCAGACCTAGACAGGAGAACGATTAGGGTTCTCAACCAAAGCTTTTGGCTAAAAAGCCTGTACCGCAAGGCATCGGGTAGGTGGCGGTATATCAGAACTAGTGAGTTTTCCGGAATAAGATTCCAACCTCTAGCCCCTAACTTAAAGGAACGAGAGATTGGTTTGTCAGACCTCTAAGTATTGGCCTGTCTGGCATAAGTGACTGTCGGTGTGGTAGTCACATCGTCCAGGTTAGCCCAATAGGTTATCGAGATGCACAAGTCGTCACACCGCGTCAAGGCCCAGTCTCGCCGACTACTATGCGCCTGTGATTTGGGATCTCATCATCGTCATCGTAGATAGCAGTACATCAGTGAATCTCAAAAGCGCATGATGTAGTAAACAGGGAGTTCTTAGTGCACCATTTAACCGTCCAAATCCACGTTCCCACAGTTTAAGAACTTCACTATATGTTCTGGATCCACATGGTTCCTAAAGTCTTTATATTGCTTTTCCTCTGTGGCTGTCCGGTACTTGCTTTTAGTCGAATACTGCAATACGCTTCATTTCATCAACCTTTTACTACCATGATTCGCAGACTAGCACTGCTCTGGCGCTAAAGTTGCTTCTTGTTGTCCGAGCTTCATGAGTACGAGGTCCAGCTTCACTTTCAACCTTCATTGTTTGTGATATGGTTTTCCAAGTACGTTAGTCGTCACAGTTTCTGAAGGTGCGTTGTCGACTCTAAGACTAGAGTTGTTTTTGCAGTATTTTGTTGACACTACACTTTAAGGAGCTACTATTTATTGATTTGTATTGCTCGTATGTTTGCGACCCATTGTGACATTTTTCCTTTCTCAATCTTCAGGTCAATCGGCAATTTGCAGAAAAACTTATCGCTGAAGTGCCTCCCATTCCTTGCCACGAACATATTGTCAGCTGCGACGGTGGTGGAGGAGCTTTAGGCCATCCAAAGGTCTATATCAATTTGGTGAGCACGTTCTTGATGTTGTTTACCTATAGTCGTTTCTATAAGTCATCTTTCCTTGCCTATCACCATCAGTATACTCATCTCAAGAGTGCAAGGCGTAGGTGCCCTCATCGTGGTGTTCACTAGTCACTCATCATTAATAGACATTGTTATATAATCACTGTGTATCCATAAGAAAAGTAAAAGAACCGTAACCTAAACCTAAAAGAGGAGTCAATAATACCTGAATTCTCAAGACTATGGGATCAAGCAATCCTGCAGATGAATGTAACAGTAAGACTGTTCGAACGCCCGTATAATATTTATTTTGTTGGGCTGGGGCATTAACATCTTGAAGTGTTCAACCAGAATGACAAGATGACACTACAGTTATAAATTACTACAGTTATACTTTGTTGCTCGGTTCGTTGATATTGCGACCAAGAAAGACCAACTTACTGCTTTCAGCTCATTTAATAGTAATCCCTATGCGAATGTAGTCGCCATCATCTAGTATTTGGGATTTGGTAGAAATGACACCAAACTGGAACACAGTGATTCTCAACGCGAACGCCATTTTCCCCTGCTTTTCATCTTGTTGGACAGCGTTCTTAACCTACGATAGTAATCGTTGTCTAGGCTCTAACCAGGAGGCCGGACCTTGGAGCTTTCATGTCCCGAACCGAAATCTGGCCCTCAGGCTTCCACTTCCAACTCAGTTTAGTCACTCTCATTCGATGCACGACGTGGCAAGCAGTGGATTAACAGCTGTAAAATATGTCATGTCAGTGAAACCAGTAAAGTAAAGTGGTATTGAGTAGTCGTCAGAGTCTGTCTGTCCTGAAGAGATGTCGGTGAAGTTCGTTCTTACAGACATACTGTTTCCCACCACACGGAGGCTTCGGAGACATTGGAAATCTCTGTAAGTCTCCTCCGCATCAGTATATCGGGTTTTTGAACCATATGATGAAACTTGTCTTGCAATGGCGCTTCGCATTCGGTCTTTCGCAGAAGACAGATGGTGTCAATCGGCAATCGATCTCTGAGCTTCAGACGTATAATTTATAATTTTATCGCACATTCTATCATCGCTAACTCAGTTTCCAAAGTTCACGAACCTCTCAACCGTTTCACAGGGCTCACCCTTAATTGTGAAAGCAGGCACAGTCTTGTCAGTCTTTCAACAATACCTTCTGCTTCGAAGGTGCAATGGTCATACCAGACCAACAGATTAAAACCTCTATCCTGTCTAGGACGTTCTGACTTCCCTATAGACCCCCACAGATTAGAGTAATATCGTTTGTTTACTGTGCGTTTCAAAATACCTCGGTGAATTCCCACATCGTCATGTTCACTGCTTGTCAGAATAAGTTTTTTTGGAAGCACCCATGTCACTTGTGACCATAAGTTGGTCCTAATGAGCGTATGATGCTAGATATCTGCTCATTCCTCTTGTAGTTTCATACTGCTTTAATGATCGCAATACCTATGTTACATCCAAGGATTTCACAGTGCGAATCATTGAGTTGCCTGCCCTCAACGTAAAAATAGTTTTTTCTAATTTCCTAGTCATTTTCAGTCAGCATACTGGGTTCGTTGAACTTGTGTTTTCGTTGCTCGCTGCGGCCGATTGGCGCAAGCTGCGAGGTGGACAGACAGGCGTCGGGAGATTACATCGCTTACAATGGGGCTGGCCACTATAGGTCGGATTCGCTCTCCAGAGTGAGGCGCTCGTGACTTCCAGAATCGGCGGCTTGAGACGTTAGGCGAGATGGCGTCTAACCACGCTCAATGGTGTGAATGTTGTCGTTGTTTGTCCGAGTTGTCTGTGAAGTGAGTGCACTTAATGACACGGGGCAGTGAAAGCCGTAAGGAAGCCGTCTTGCTGATGACGCCTTACTTTCACTTGCAGCTCGGTTGTTTGTTTGCAAGGTGTAGACGTCTTGGTGTTGAATGTTTGAATATAGGCGTAGCTATTTTTAGTGACTAGGTTCCCTCCCATCTCCCTTTTTTCTTCTCTTTTCCTAACCAGAGTTTGTTTCTACTTCGTCGTTATGCGGCAGTTAAGCATTAGTGTGAACCACTGATGTAATTGCTGTCTGTGATGATGGTGATGATGAGCATCCACTGTTTTTTTCTCTCCTTGACTGATTTCGAGACATTGTTCTATCCTAACCGAAATTCGTGTTCTGATATCTGCTTCATGTGGCGACTGGAGTCTACAAGCGAAAACGCAACATTTGAATTGATCTTCGGTCATTGTGCCAAGCTTGATTCGTTCGTACTCCCGGCTGACTGTTTCAGTGTAGATCCTCCAGTCATCGTCTGCAAACTTCACGAGTTCCAGACACTGGAGTGTATTCTAAACAGGGATGGCTGGTTGCCAAAGTTTTGGTGGTTTCATCAGGGCTGATCTTCCTTAGGTTTTTCGACAAGATGAAGTTGGTGTATCGTTCGTGTTCCGGAGTGTCCAGTTTACGGAGCAACAGCCTTACTTTCCGAGCATCTTCAGCTTCTCACAATTCCATGTTGAAGAAACCCTCATACTTTTTGGACCAAAAATAAAATGCAGCACCAGTTGGAGGATCAAAATGAAACTGACTGACTGAGTTGACTAGAGATTCCGTCGCAGGTTCGAAGGATTCTCTTGATCCAGACGTCGGTTGATGCAAACACAACTTCTGAATCAGCGTTTCGGTCAGTTTTTCCTGTGTCTGCCCGATTTATTCCACCGCTGTTGAGGGGAAGTTAGCATCTGTTCAAACGCAAGTGATAATATGAGTTCTTCCGTCGCCACTTAGAAACCCTCGAAAAAATACGTCAGATCGTCCTAAGAATAGTAATACGCTTGATAGAAATCGGATTCTCCCTCTTGTAATAAAAAAACGGAAGATCTTAGTCTCGAGGATAGTGCGACCTTACTTGTTCCCAATTGAAATCAAAAGACGAAATCATGAAATCACTTTATTCCGCTGCGGAATGTGTGCAGCAGGGAGAAAAATACAGGGTATTTATACGATGCGTAGTGACTTACAAACGTTCTCTAATCAGAAGATTGAAGGGCAGTTGCCATAAACAGTAGTTAACATCACTAAGGCACCAGGGAGCATGGCGGAATAGAGAGGTTGGGTAGATTAAAATTAGCGCAGATTGCCTTTGGTTGGTCCTGGGAATTACTGTTCATTCCAGTTAGGCGAAATCATTTTCTCGAAGAAGGAGGCGGTTTTTGGACGAAAAAAATGGGCTTCCCTGACTGTAACGCTCATTGATTGTTTGATGATATGTACTACTCTTTTCTATAACTGTCCTTCAACCTTCTGATTCGAGAGTATTTGTGGGTCATCATGCACCTTATGTATGCTCCTGTTTTTTCTCTCTCACTAGGTTTCTGTTTCAGCTGGAAAGCTCCAATTATGCTAAGCGCTTATTTGTCACGTTATCTATCCAATGTACTTTTTCTGGGCGCTAAGAACACTTTCAGTTGTCTTCGTAGTGGCTTACCGACATCGTTTCCTTCACACTGCTTTTGCAAAAGGGCCTTCAACTTTGACACTACTGGAGAGTTTCTCTTTAGAATACTCAATGGCTTTGAATACCTGTTTTTTAGGAGAGCCTGATTAAGTGGTCGCGGTTTATTCTGGTTTATGTCCTGAGTGTACGTGTTTCTAGTTCCACTTATCAACGCTTCAGTTAAGCCTATTTTACAGTGCCTTGGCTCGAAACTGTCAAAATGGTAGTATCGGCCATTTCAAGTGCGCTTTTGTTAACCTAGACGTTGCACTTAACTGTCAATCCTCCGAGTAATGTAATTTTAATGTAATGTTGACATATAGTCCGTTTAATACTTTCAGGACATTTTTCGATTTGCTGTTCACTATCTCAACAGCAGGGCATCATCTGCGTGTGAGAGGTGTGTGTTTTAGCTAGAGTGACTGTACCACACGTGGTTCTGACTTCATCTGCCTAGTTTCACATTCCTTTCGCGTGAACGATTTTACCTGTTGATTTATTAAGTTGCGGTCAACCGGAACTTTCCTCAACACTGCCAACTGTCCTGATTGACTGTTGTGTTTCTGTCTGTCTCGTGGATTGCTTGGTAGCATGTGGATTGATTAATTTCTTTACATGACCAAGCTTATTCCGTCACTATTAGGACCGACTCATACGTTTAGTCATTCGCCTGATTTTCCTACACCGATAAGCATGATCTAGCCAGAATTTGTTAGACACAATTTGTCCGGTGATCGAACCCACTTTTCTTTTTTTACACACAAGCAGAAAAGTATCGTGCACAACCCGTGAGTTGTAGTCAAAGTGGGATATGCTGGAACGAGCCAGTCATAGTTTTACCTAAATTTTCTGCCTTCTTCTCGGTTAACAACTCTGTCTCATTCATTCTGTTCAAACCATTTAATAATATTATAGAGGTGTGCTATTCGGTCTCACAGTAGTTATTTGATTTTAAAGAGGTAACGTTGAGAATATGGATGTTAACAATATTACGACTTTCAGTTTTTACTTACGTCGCGAGAGGCGTAGGTGGTTAACCAGACTGTAACTATTATTTGGTATACGTCATATTTGATAAAATTCTAATAATGTGAATACTATTGCATACACACTAGATTGGTCGTCAATGGTAAGGTAAATCATTTTGAAAGGCTGAGCACAATTTCTACAAAGTGCAACCACGCTGTCAGCAAAAACGAAAAAAACATTTCACCAGTGGTTAGTGGGCAATATTTTATAGATTTATAAGGCATAAATGAACTCTATCCGAAACTAAATAACATTATTGTATTTGTCACTGCGGGTAGCAATACAGACGATGCGTTGTACCTGCGTGTGAGTTGTGGCCATATGGACTAGGTTTCGTCAGGGCACCGACATGTTGCATCTCGCTCTGTGTATCTGCAATGGTGCTTCGGGAATAATACAGTCCGGATAGTTGCACAATATCGCCAATGACCATGAAATCCCTTAGTCAAAAGTCACAACGTGGCGAACAAGCTCTTTTCCGGTGGCCGAGTACAACATAATAAATATGAAATTAGTTGTCGAGTCAAGATCGTGTGGAACCTAATACATTATGAGTAGTGTCATTTGGCGATTACGGACATGGTTACTATGGTACTGTTGTCCCAATTGTCCCAACGACGGCAGGCCATGGTAACTTCAGTGCTTGAACGAAATACTCCTGCGCACACAGATTGGGGTTTCGCAGCCGGATTCAGATAGCCTCCGCAACAGTCAGGACACGATATTTTACATCTCTGATGTAAACACGTGTGACGGCTTGAATACGGCGTCCACATTGACTCTGTGACCGGAGTCGACTAAATTGACCAAACTTAGGCTGGAAATCTTTCGTTATTGTCCGGTCGTCAGCCAAGCTGGATGGTGTTCGCGTATTCTCTCCGACAAGCGCCTTGTTGTGCGATCAATGTGGCCCGCTCCACAGGTACAAGCGAATGAGTAGATACAAAATGGAGCACTACTGGGCACTGCGTTTCTGAGCTGAACGCTTATAGATGGCTTAGAAGTGAACTTTAGTCTTAATTGTGCAGCATGGAACGTTCTTATCAGGGCCATGTCGAACCTTCTGGTCAGCGACACACTTGATAATTCGCCTTTGTCGTTTCTGCACCAGTAAGTGTGAAGTTTCTTTAACACTAATATTTGTTGCACTAACCTACATACCTCACTCGGCCTGTCTGTTCTCTTGGACACAAACTGCTTACATCGAAGAAACCGTGTGACCGTTCGTATTGTTTTGTTCTACGACGCCAAGTCATCAAATTTTGACATAAAAGAATGTGAATGGTCTAGAGTTCGGATAGTAACGGCATTGCAAACTTGCTCGTTGTCTTTTATTATGTCCGGTTCGGTTTCAACAGAACGTGGCCATTCACTTTCCCTGCTGCGTAGAAATGCAAGGCCATGTAACCATCGGTCCAACTCCCGAGATTCGTGGGCATAGTTGCCGTGCGATACAAGATCTGCTGGGTTGTGTTTTTTGTCAACATAATGCCATTGCTCTTTGTCGAAAGGCTTCGTGAATTGAAACCAGCTGATTAGCAATAAAGGTCCTGAATCGCTTGGTATTTTGTGTATAACGATCATTGAGTCAGTCCAGGTTCAATTGGCAATTCAAACTCGCATTCTATCTGCTGGGCCAGTTTAATCGCAATGACGGCTGCCGCCACCTCCAACCGAGGTATACTTGTTAAGCGAATCAGAGTCCCTCGAGCTTTCGCGGGTACCAGGGAGCAGTGTTTGATTTGGCAATCGTCGGCCAAATCGTGAGCCAAACGAATATATCCCGTAAATATGACCATGACAACAACTGTGGAGTATTCGGACGAAATGTACGTGTTTTAGGCAACGTAATCACTGACCACGCTTGCTCATTATGAATGAACATCTTAGAATCAATGGAAGCAACATTGAACTGGACAGCTACCGATTCAAACACAGTCTCTCTGTTAAGCGTGCATAATTTGAGTTGTCTCTGGCTTCCTTCCATTCCAAGCTTGGTGAATGTTGGTTCGTCGATAATGAAATCTGACCCGTTGTCTAGAAATGCACAAGTTTGAACGATATTCTCCCCATAACGTAAAGTAACAGGAACGATGGCTGAATCAATTTGGGGTCTATCTGTAGATGGTTGAGATGTATCGTGCAAGTGACATCCAACTACATGGTGGTTGTTGACGATAGATGTTGCTTGAACGACAGTAACAGGTGAATCGAAGTGTAGTAGGCGGTGATATTTCCCTTCAGATCCCTGAGCGCTACAACTCCTAGTTGATCTGCATTCCTCAGCTATGTTGTTGGCCTTCAAAACACTGGAAACATAATTTCCTAGTTCGCACGATTTCAAAACGCTGCTCTGTCGATTTACTAAGAAATAATGGGTACTGATCCGGCAAATGACTGCCCTTGCAAATAAAACAACGAAAAGCGAGAACCATACACTTTACATGTGATCGAACTGTCATTTTTCACAGCATAGGTGCTCCTCCTGATGCCAACTGGGTTTGGTCGTATCTTCATTTGTCTGGGGGGGATGTCATGTAGTTCAGATTTAAGGCTTATTGGCGGCTCACCGTATCTTATGGAAGCGACGAAGACAGGTTCCTCCACGAATCTTGTTAGATCGGTAAATTGCGGTTCACGATTATGACGAGTTATGATTGCAGCCTGGTCCGCCCATCTGAAGTGCGATTCGAGAGGTTACCTTCGAACAATCGTTTCAATCGTTCTGCTTGAATTAAGATCGGAATCGTAATTCAGTTGCTGGAGCACCACTTTGCACATTATCATGTACTGAGTTAATTGGACTGATGCTGCAGAGTCGTTGTCAGTTAGACGCGGACCGTCCAGAAGTTCATCACTGTATGCTTTTGTCACCATGTGGTTTTCTTCAAACCGTTTGCGAAGAATTCCCGTGGCAACTAGATGGCCGCGAGCCTCTTCAAAAATAGTACAATGCTGATTTGAGGCCTTTACAAGCCCATCACAATATTATATTAGATAGTCCAACCCGGGAACCAGTGTTTCATAGTTATCATTCGTCTTATTCTCAACACCTGATTCGAATGCTTTAGTGAAGGACAACAAACCGTTGTACTTCTTATCTGAGTAAGCCTGTCTGATGTTCAATCGCATGGCTGAAGGTTGGTGTATTAGTGGATAATTTATTTAGATCATCCAGAGGTTTACGTTGGTATTCGTCCCTGTCGAAAGTCGTTCGGTGTTGTATCATTCTTTCAAATTCTATCCGTTCTTCCACTTCCTGTATGCGAACTTTCTGCAGCTCTACCTCCAACTCTGTTTCTGTGCACCTGTCCCACAGAGGAATTTGCAGATGCAGCGCCAGCTGTTGAATAGTGAAAGTCCCGGCAGGTAGAGGTCTTCTGATTGCTAGGGCATGACTACGAAAAAATTTGTAGAATCTGCACTGCGTTTTGCTCCAGAGGTCAGCTGGGTACCACTAGAACTTAACACCCCGAGGTCAAATCAAACTGATAACGACCGCAAACAGTTCGGTAATGTTTCTATAATAGAAAATACATGGATATCAGCAAATACATAATAGTAGATATATGGAATCAATCTGAAATGTCACGTACGTTCGAAATGGTACTTCCCGAGTTTTCCACCGCCAGTGGTCGAGCATAGGCAGAAATGGTCCAAATTCAAGATGACGACCTTCACATGAGCATAACTATGTCACAAAACATACTACTCACAAAGAAGGGTAGTAGACGATGAGTTAAAAGGAAGTCCAGACGAATGTTACACTAGTTTTAGGCATTGTGCGCGGCATTGCTTTACTTCGTGCCCTCCTTCTGCAAATCATGCTTGGTCTCAGACAGACCACACAACTGTTAGTTACAGATGGCTGAGTTCCATTCAGGACTGCCGTTCTTAATGGAACACATACATGGATTCGTGCCATGTGTTGGTAAGTTGTCATTTCGTTCTTACGTCTGCTGGGCAACTACTGGTTGTTGAGAAACTGGCTATACTGTCGGTAAAGCGTAAGTACCGAACCAGCTTAGAAACCCGCCTTAGTAATTCTTACTCTGAAGATCCAAATAGCTACTGAACCCAAATCTCACAGGCTATTTATGAAGCAGGTACTTAAGCGTGCGGCACGGGTGTAAGTGGGTTGAACAGACACTTAACCTCGGAGAAGTCTCTGGAGTTGTTAGATACTAGACGGAACATTCCTCCTGGTAGTTCGTATAAAAACTTTAGGAGAGATATTATAAAACTGAAGTGTAGCTTAAACGCTGATCGTGAGGCTTGACTGATGGAGACCGCTTTTGGTTCAGGGAACACTGGCAAACTCTTGAAGAATGTGCGTGCTAATGGTCCCAGGCGACTGTCTACCAGTGAAGCTATCAATGAGACAGACGGCACACTAATCTATAATAAGTCTAGAAGATTAGAGCGGTGGGCGGAACACCTTAAGCGTAAATTTAGCTGGCCTCCTGTGTTGCCGCCACAAACTTGTGGTGCAGCACCCTGGTCAGTAGATTTGGAACTACCCACTGAGACTGAGGTTCGCAATTATCATTTGGCTCTCAAACGTGATAGGGCTGCTGGTCCCGGTGATTTCATGCCGACGCTTTCAAAGAATGTAGGGAGACATTAATAGTGGCTTTTACTCAGCTGTTTCAACTTATGTGGACAACAGAGACCATCCCTCCATACAGGGGTCACTCGATAATAGTTGCCATATTCAAGAAAGATATCAGAGGCTCTTGTGAATATCATGGGGAAATTGGTTCGACCCCAGTCATTTCAAGCGTTCTGGAATCTATCGTACTTCGTCGATTCACTGCAGCTCGTGAGGTAAACAGTAGGGAAGAGCAGGCAGGGTTTCGCCCTGGACAAGCATACACTGACCGGATTTTTACTGTTCACCAAATTTTGGAGCAGCGTCATGTGTACCGCCAGCCAACAATCGCCGTATCTATCGACTATAAAGGTGAGTTCGATTCGGTGGATCGACCTACACTTTTGGAGTCGCTTAAACGCAGGGTGTACCGATCAAGTATGCGAACACATTGTTGATGTTTTATTCCAAGAATTCAGCTCAGATTAGGGTCTACGACAGTTTCAGCACCATGAGCGGCATACGTCAAGGCTGTCCACTTTCACTACTTCTGTTTAATTTTGTCATAGACGAAATAATGGAAGACTCTCTGCGGCACTTGCAACATGCCGGCGATGACCTCCTACCTAGTAGAAGGCTGTGTTGACGACAAGGTGTTGTTTGACACTTTCCAACAGCACAATCAACACTAGACGCTATTTCGAGTTCTGCTAAATATTACGATGAGGTCTGTGTTACTTTATGGCAGCGAAACATGGCCGCTCAGGGTAGAAAATATGAACCGTCTTCAGGTACTTGACCGCTTATGTCTGCTTTCGATCGTTCGTATCGCGTGGTACCAACGAGCAAACAAGCAGGGAGTTAGGAGGCGGGTGTTTAGTGGTAATTGTCAAGCGAGTTCTTTTGTTCATTCGTTGCATTTGCACAGACTTAGATGGTTAGACCATGTTCTAAGGATGCCAGTTAGTCGTCTGCCACATCGAACACTTTTTGCCAACGCTACGGCCGACTGGCGTAAGGTGTTAGGTGGACAGATGATCTGGCGTAGAGAACGGAAGTCGTTCACGAAGGGGTTGATCATTGTAGGTTGGGTTAGTCTCCCGAACTTGAACCTTCGTGACTCCCAGAGTCGGTGGTTGGATACGTTAGGTGAGATGGCACCTAACCGAGCTCAGTGGCGTGAATGTTGTCGTTGTTTGTCCGAGTTGTCTGTGAAATGAGTGCATTTAGTGATGCGGGGAGTGAAGGCTGTAAAGAAATTGCCCTGTTGATGACTCCTTACTTTCACTTACAGCTCGGTTGTTTGTTTGCAAAATGGAGGCATCTTGATGTTGAATGTTTGAATATAGGCGTAGTTATTTTTAGTAGTTGGGTTCCTTCCCCTCGTCTTCTTTTTTCTCTTTCTGTACAAGGTCTGCTTTTTTCATGGTTGTGTGGCAGTTAAGCATTAGTGTGAACCACTGATGTTTTGATGTCTTTGATGAGGATGATGGTAATTGTACATTATCCTCTGTTTGGAACTTGAAGCAAACAAATTGGGTATGAGTGCATTTATAATGGTGTGATGTAAAATTGTACTTTATTAGATGATAGTGATTTACAACGATATCCCCTTGACGACAAAATCTTTTGCAAGGCGATGCCACTATTGTCACTGTTCGCTAACTGAAGTTATCAAGTATTCGATAGGCAAAAGTTTTGAGTTGACTCTTGGCCCGATAAGCGAATGCTGATAGTTGTACAATCGTTTGAAGCAGGCTTGAATGAACCTGTGGACATTATTGAATCTGTACCATATCTCTCCCATCATTTTCTCAATTTATTGTCAGCATCCTCGTCATCACAGTCAACTTGTGTATCATTGAACGTCAAAAACGTGTTTCCAGGCCAAATCACACTTCTTTGCTGTACACACCTTCTAGGATTTCATAACTGGTCTTTGCTTCAAACAGCGCCAGCCTTGTATTATTCAATGACTCTTCGTTTGTTAATATTTTGTGCTTCTGAAACATGCTAGTCATTACTAGTTAGTCTTTTAACATACCTTACCTAGTAAACCAATCTGGTGCTGATTGATTTGTTATCCTCCGATTGCTGCGATTGTTTATACATCTTAATTTGTTTCTTTTATTCATTCTGTACAGGATCAACCGGGCTCCCACACGTGTGGTTATTGTGGACTCCGATACTATCTAGAAGACCATAAGCATTGATTTATTCCGTCCACGAAACATCTATAGACTTCGTTGGCTTACGCTCCTGCTGAATTGTGTATCTTACTTTATCTTAGTGATTGTTCGCCGATTTCTGTGTACTTATAGAATAAACCACAAATTGTAATTGATTCCTTCTGTAAGTTCTTCACAGTGTTCAACAGATCTACCTGATTCGAGAGCGTTCTACTAACCGTGATTGATAAGCGGGTGCGCGTTCGAGAACCCATGTTTCCATAGGAGATGCAGTTACCATCCGATGTCATGCCGAGGTCGGCTTTTCTAAAAGACAACCATCAATGTACTGATGTAGCCCCACTGTTTAGGACCATAATGACATCATAAGAGTATTGAAATTTGTGATGCAGACGAACAAAGATTGACTAACTTAGTGCCCACGTTAGCTAAACGATTGGACTGCGGCTATGCTTTAAGTTGGTTTGTGTAACTTCTTTACTGATTGCGGATAGCTTTGATCCTCAAATCTGAAGAAGTCATCCCCGAGACCTTTAGCTAATTGTTACGTTATTTGTTATCGGATAAGTGTTGTCGGCCATATTAGAGACAGATAAACGTTTCCGATAACTCGTCTTCAAACTGGTTCTGTGATGTGAGAGGAGTTAAATCAAGATATCGTTCAATTTAATTGCAATGAAGCTAATTTAGAGGTTACTTAAGTGCTGACGATCCTTAGTCTAGTACGGTAGCCGGCCATATTCTTTTGCAAAGGGGTTGATTGAATGAACGGCGGGCCGCATGTACTCATATCAGTCTTGGTTTATTCCGTTGTTTTGATGTGGTGATCCGACCTGTGCACCACATTGATCCGAAGAACTAGGTTGATTTGGACTTTGGTCTTACCGGATCACTCAGGTCAAAGTGGAGCAGTCAGACGAAAAGCATATACATTCGTAGGGTTGTATGATAAGGTCTTCTCAAACAAAAAGTACTGTAATCGTCCAACGATTTACCTGGACCACCTGCGTAACATCCAATAGGGCCGAAAAACACAGCTTCATTCGAATACATCCACTACGCGCAGCAGACCTCACAATCAGACAATGATCCCTCATTCACTGCGCCCTCGGGTTAGACAAGCCCCCGAACTACCAATCCTTGACTCGGTAGACACCCTTAAGAAAACTCTGTAACCTGTTGTCTGGTAAATCCAACTTTCGAGTCAGAGATTCGGGATGGGGTCCCTCAAGCCAACTCCCTTCCATGGCGTAAATGACCGTGAAGTATCAGAATTTATCGTTCTCCCCACAGTAGCGTTATTCTTCCATTACGAAATGCTCCTATTTCACCTCCATAGTTTTTCAACTTCCTCTGTGCTTTGGGGTTATATTTACTTCCTAAAAGCAAGATAACTAGTAAACTGGCGCCTTCGTTGTCCGCACTCTCCGACAAGCTGGTCAGTAAGCTGCTCTGATAAGTAATCCATCACGTCTGGGACCTGATGTGTGCTGCTTGTGGGAGATGCCAATCTACGATTCTAGCACCGTTATTCCCTTGAGCTCATCTCCAGATAACTGTCGATTGAAGCGCGTTTTCTCTCATGATTTTTGATGACGCCGGTGCTAAATATCGTGGTCAAGCTGGAGTGGGAACCACACTGAGTTCCAGGGCAGAGCATTGATTGCTCTGTTGGATTCCGGTGAACGGTCGCTTATGCACTGTTAGACTCAATACATCGATTAAAGTTCATCAACGTAAATCGGAATCGTGGAAGTTGGTCATCGATGTGATCAGTTTTATACCAGAGTAGGCGCAGTGTCTAGGCAAATTGCCGTTGGGTAAATAACATTTACCAACAGCTTGACTCCAAGATTCAACGCAGCACAGTGATCTGGTATGATGGGTCACTTGTCAAACAAAGGATAACTCGAGAGGCTTAGTTGACGTTATCGATCTTAGTCGAAATATTCTGATGAAAACAAGTAAATATGTGACGAACAACGGTCCTCGACAATTGCAGGGGTTTCAGTAAAACGTGTGAAACATCGCAAAAGGTATGATGCGATCGGCAGTGTTTAACATCACGAGAGAATCCTTAAGTCTACACGATATGTTAGATCCGACGCTGACTGGAACTCACGTCGTAAGGACAGGGCAATGCACGGAGATGAAGAGAAACCACTCTAGACAACTTCCGTTTAAAGACCATATTGCAGCAGATCACTTTAACTATCGCATCTAACAATCGTTTTGGCGTACCATTCTAGCAACAACCCTGATAAGCTGGTTTACTGCAATGCTTATGCCAAAGTCGAACCGGTCTGTGATCCATTACTGATAAGTGGCAGGGTATTTTTGTTGGTTTACTCTTAACAGCCGTGACGAATGCTAGCAGATTTCGCATTCCCATATACTACTGCCAGCTCGTTTTGAATAAAGACACTACTAAAAACCGGGAGACTCGAGTCTAGTGCTTCTTTTCAAATGGAGCTGATCAGAAAATGCCAATGTTTCGATCAGTTGTGGGTGATACACTAACTGGATCAGTCTGTGCTAATGTGTCTCTTTTCATGTCGATCTTGCAATTGTACGCTAGTCAGAAGTGATCAACTGCCACCACTCAGCCCGAATCGGCCTCGGCTAGATTCGAATCAGCAACATGTCCAGACTCGGCAAGTGCTCCACCAGCTAAGTTATGAAGTCATGTCTGCAGATCAAAAATTTCAGTTTGATTCAGCTTCCCACCCAGACCACTGTCTCATACAGAATTCACCAGGTGATCTAACAGCCTGATTGCCGAAGCAGAGTTTTTCAATCAGTTCACTTTGAAATCCACCGACGCCACCGAGGGGCGTCGAAATTGTGTTACTGATAAGCAAATGCATACTGTTTCTCTCGATAGTTCGTATCCAGCCGACCTCCAGGTTTACAGTTGGTTTCTTTGTATGGACAAGAGAAATCAGTGGAGTGAAACTAATACACAAAGGAGTATAGCGTTTTATAGAAATCGAACATGACTTACGATTGATGTTCAACTTATGTTGACCAAAGTGCCTCACATAAGAAGTTTTAACCCAATCAACTGATCGCATCTTTCAACAGGTCTCTTCAGAGTATCCTCCGAATACCTTGAAGTGAAAAATGGGAGTCAGGCAAGATTCGCACCCATGGGAGCGTCCCGTACATTGCTATCATGTTTAATATTTGTGTATTTATTGATGATGTAAATGAGATAAACTCGCATTGTCGTCCGGGTGCAGTCACATTTCGATTTTTCCATAAGGTTTCCATTGAAAATCCCACCTTTGGAGTGCACATTTTTCTAATGCAACCAAAGCACAAGCCAGATAAGGTCTAATGGGGACACTGATGTGAGCATTAAGATCAGACACAGGTTACAGTATTCTAATGTTCATATCTTTGTATCGAAACGGCTGGTGGTAACCACTCGGGTCTGGTCAATAATCTTACTAGGAACACAAAACCCAATTGGACAAAATGTGCTGTTTTTAGATCCTGATCTTTCCAATCTCAACTTAAGGCTGACTGGAGAGAATGTACAGAACGGCTATCTCCCGTTCTTGGATGTTCTAGCTACCCAGAGATCGGGTAGCATGATTAGGTTTCATATACAGGAAGCCCACATCGACAGAATGTATTTCAAAGGCTTCTGCTGTGTACTACACAAGAAGCCGAGTAACAGAGTTTTTCATTGAATACTGAAGGCCATCTATGCTAGAATTCAGCACATTATTTATATATTACAACTTACCACAGAACGCAACGAGGTCACTTCCCCAAAGATGTAGATAAAATCAATGTCAAAAATGGCGACGTACATAAAACTCTCGTTTCCAGGTGACTGGTTAGCAATGGCAGTATCGTTTAGAGACCGTTGTATCTAAAATGTAGTGCAAATATACATAGCCTTACCAGTCTCCTAGGTTACGAATACAGTTCAGTTCTGTCACACCCCACTAGATATTCGTATGCCTACAGAATGGGCTACATAGGGTGGACAAACCGACAGTTAGTTGAGCGTATCCAGGAGCACGTTCCTACATGGCTGGAAGCAAAAGTGGAATTTCTAGACGCCTACGGAGATACTCAACAACATCAGCGATAAAATATGATCACGTCAAAAGTCGCAGGATACCACCCAACGCTCCCCTGATTACATCTCTGTATTTTATCTGAACCTTCGTTGTAAGTGTATTTGCCATACTTGTTCATTATTTACATTACACTTTGTTTGCATATCCTTCTGATATTATTCAGATGTTTGGTGGTTTTACCAATGCTACTTACAAGTTCGCATCCAAAAACTCTTCCCAATCGATACACTCGTACCAAACCTTATTCGAGATGTTATGACAACTGAACTAGCCATTATCGACCGAAGCAGTGTGTGAAAACACTATTTATTTAATGATGAGTAGTAGGGATTTGGATTTTCATATAGATTGAACATCACCCACAATTGATCGCAGCTGTCGCATTCCCATAGACTTTCCAGTCGACCCATTTCGAAAAGAAGCACTAGACTCGAGTTTCGCTCTCATTAGAGCTCGTCATTAGTGCATATCATCGCCACTGACGGGACTTGAACCACGGACATTCAGTTCATGAGGCAACCGTGTTTACCACTGCGCCATTGACCTCACGTTGGAGTTAACAGAAAGTAACTGTGTCTCCTCTCGAGGCGATCGGGCAACCTGATCATTATTCACAAACGAAAGTGGTTGAGTGTTCACATATGAAAATTCGGTCGTGCCTAACGTGAGGTCAATGGCGCAGTGGTAAACACGGTTGCCTCATGAACTGAATGTCTGTGGTTCAAGTCCCGGTAGTGGCGATGATATGCACTACTGACGAGCTCTAATGAGAGCGAAACTCGAGTCTAGTGCTTCTTTTCGAAATGGGCCGACTGGAAAGTCTATGGGAATGCGACAGCTGCGATCAATTGTGGGTGATGTTCAATCTATATTTCTTATTTATGGATTTAGCAATTAATCACTTCTCTTAACACATATACTGCTCGATTGGGACATACTTTGACACCAGTGACACCTTCGTTTGGCAAACTACTGTTATGAGCCAAGAACGCGGATGGCACATGGGTTATTTATTCAGGAAAGCCATATGTGGGTTATGCGTTTCATCAAGACAACAAACAAAAACACTCATTTGCATACGGTAATGGGCCCAGACAAGCACGGTTGCCACAGACGACATTGCTCAGTTCCTTTACATTCCCTCACGTGCCAAGAACCATTTCATGCGATGCTGCACTCCGATGTTTGTTCTTGTAATTTTCCCGCGATTACTTCAATGTCAAAATCTGTGCCCTGGCGCCCACTACTGAATAGCATTGGTGTGAGTAGTATGGCACGATCGCTCATCCTCCCTGCACTAGTTGCCAGTAGTCCGTACGTCTCAATCCTTACCCAATCCTCACGGATTAGTAGATTCCGAGTTCCCTTCTCCTTTCATAGTCAAACGAGATCATGATGATATAACAATAAAACACACGGACGGTTCATGGCGCAGCAGCATTCCTGTCATTCTGTGGCGTACACCTGGTAGCCTTTGGACAGCAACTTCACAAGTTGTTTGACGACTGTTAACGAAACATTAGACTTTGACATCATAAACAGCTCAAACTCAGCGTATCAGACCCGTACCAACGTTATGGAGAGCTTAGCATGTCTTCATGTCCACGTAATCATTTACCACTACTCTCTTGAAATCCCATAGGCTAAACATCCTCGTTACACGGAGCATTCAAATTCCAGTACATCAAGTCCCAATGTGAGTTTATTTCTCAGTCTGACTCACCGCAACAGAAAGGAATATAGTGCGCAGCCTTCAAATTAAAAAAAGGGTAAACACGGTTCTCAAGAAGTATTTCAATACACATCTGGTTTTCTGCGTTCCTGAAATCAATTTCTCCCTAAAATATTCAATAGCAGAAGCTTATTACTTTCGTCTTCATACAAAGTCCTCCGGCAATTGTTTACCCAAGTTTTGTTACCTCATACATATGTATAGAATACATTTGAAGCCGTTTCAAAATATTCGATCTATACATGAAAGGCACTTAGCATCCTTTCTGACATAACCACATATTATTGATCAGAAGTTTCAAGTTCTAACACGCTAACTAAAATATGTATCGGTGCGAAAGTTACTCATAATCAAAAGGTAGTAAAGCCAATACACGTATATATATAATGTGGTAATTGAGTATATGCAACAGTAATCGGAAGTGTACTCTGCTCATATCCAGAGTTGGCTTCTACACAGTAGTAATAATGCTGCGCGTTAACCAACGAAATCGCAGTGCAATTTGTATTTGTGCAACGTAATTATTCATGCAGTAGCATAACAACAACACGCAATATTCGGTTATGAATTACAATCGTTACATATAGTAAGCAGATAACAGCGTGCGAAAATATACGTGAATAATAAAATGTTTGAACTTATCAGAATCTTGATAGCGTAGTAGGGATGATTTCGATAGTTGTGAATCACCATCTGGAACAATGGCAGTTTGCTGGGTATGATAGACGGGTGGGTTGGCGAGAAAGTAATCTTCGATGTGTTTTTTCAACCCTGTTTCAAATCTCTAATTTTGTCAACACGTGTAAGAGGACTTGATGGCTTTTTGGCTTGACGATATTCGTGATCACTGAGAGTCTTAAATAATGAGCAGAACAATTGTGTGTGTGGTGTGTCCTAGAGAGTATGACACCGACCCCTGCCGTGTCGGGTGTACAATGGATGAACACGGCTTTCAGTCTAGGTCACATTACCGTTCGGAATACAGTGTGATAAGTCATAAAACATCGAATTGCATTGAGGTGCCAAATACGATGTCTAAACGCGAATGGTTATGTGGGCAAGGACGTGACGCGATTACCAAGTTGCTTCTGGGAAATGTGTTGGTTATGTTTCCGATCAAGAGGACACCAACGTATGCACCGTGTAATACGATTCTTAATATTGGAACATACATCTCAGTTATTACATAAACTTCAAACCTGGGAGATTTCTCTTTCTCAACTGAAATAAACTGCTAATATTACTCCTCCCCGGCTGTTTTCTTGAAGTCCATTAAAATACCGAATTGGTGTCAACGAGTAAATTCACATAAACCACGGTGACGAACTGAATCAACACTGTTCAGCAAAGATCACATGCTGTACACATCATGAGGCGAGTACATGTACGTAACAATTCAACGAGTCAAATCAGTGTGATGCCAACTAAACGTATCGACTGGACGATGCAGACCGCCCCTGTTCGAGTGTGTAATATGAATTTCACGCTCCGCTGTGATCTATAAGCGATGAACGTTACTCAATAATGTTGAAAACGAGTTACGTACAATAATGTTCAATCACCAATCGATGTGACTGCCCAAGTTGAAACGTCAAACAGATCAATGATGCTTTCGAAGAACAAAGTGAGTACTTTTGGAAACGAAAGAAGAGTGATTTTTCACGTGAAAACCTTGAGTAGGTTTAAGAGTTTGCTAAATGCAAGCTCATAACATAACCATGGTGATGTCTACTAGATGAACTTTGAGTAACTCGTCTGACTTCATCGAGGACGAAACGACAGAAATAAAGTTGATCGCAGAACCAAAGTCAGTTATCAATACGTAACCAAACTGCGAGATAAGCTACAACAGTACAGCGACACCAAACACAGGGAATTACGGGCCAGTGTGACAGGAAAGTAGGAGGAGGGGACGCAGTCAAATGGTTGTGTGGCGATACGCCCTCGACTATGAGGGAAGGATCCACTGAAAACAAGCAACAAACGATTACCCCAACAGATTTGTCAATGGCAAAACAAAAACAAGCGGATATGTGTGTTGAGTGGGAGTGGATTGGGTTGGGGTGTACGGACAGTGAGGCACCACAAATCGTTAATTCATTAGGGTTAAAGCAATTGTTCAATTAGGCAGAGCATACAGTGGAAGGAAATTCGTGTTTTCCTAGAGAAGTTCGAATAATCAGGTACAAACTTAAGACTGTTCGTTTAGGTGAGTATGGTGCAGGGCTGGAAAAAAGGTGAAGACCGCTCGTTTGTACAACCATCTGCACGCAGAATACAAACTAAATTATCAGTTCTAAAGTACTGGTACAAAAGGTATGTTTATCAGCAGAATACTTGTACAACGGGCTACTGATCATACGGCATGAAATCCGAAATGCATCGATTTTGTGAATGATAGAGACGGGCTAGCCAAGCCACCAGCATGGCGTAACATGAACCCTTTGCTCATTATGATTTGGGTCCAATGGACTGCCCATGAATTTAGTAGGTGCACAAACTTAACGACAAAGTCGTATGTAGGGAATAGTTTGCTGTAAAGAGGTTTCTCGTTCGTTAGAATTCCGCTAGAATTTCGGTAATGAAAGGTACTACATTCTATTGAGTTAACAAGTAACAGTTTACTGTGAGACCCAGCCACAAATCTAATGTTGGGAGTCTACTACTTATGGTCATTGGAAAGGTAGAATAATGCATTTTGTCTTAAATGACTTACAACACAATTCCCAGAAGACAACGTAAATAACCGTCCGTAGTTTCCAAGCATAGCTGGTAAATCAGCATCGAAAAATTTCGTTACGCCCAAATCACTGAAGCTTTCAAACTAACATTCGTTGAGGTAACAGGAAATGCTTTCATAACGCAAATTCATCCAAAACTAAATCCCTAGGAAGTAAGAATATTTGGTCACTTTAGGTTGTATTGTAAGCTAATTCTTTGTCACAGGAATGTTACATCCATCGCTGGCGATAGTAATGAAGAATGGATTGCGTTTCCTAACTAGTTGGGTGTGATTGCCTAGGTAAATCAGATGTGGGATGAACTATCCCCACGAACAGTGTAGGGCTGTACGACTGACTTAGATTAACACAGTAATCAAACTGGTGATTTATTGTCCATCCGAGGTATCTACCTACAAGCAAGTGATAAGACGAAGCAAAAATCCAAATGAACCAAAATCAAGTACTACCCAATCCAATCGGTAATCAAACTTACGGAATACTCCCATTTTAATTCCCACAGTTGATAAGATCCGCTGACGAACAGATGTCGTACACCACATTATCATACGAAAACCGCCTACACGCAGTTGTCCCAATCGCCTAGCATCCGATACCACGAAAAGTATTTTAGTCAAAGTTGACTGGAAACCGCAATTGGGTGTTATCTATCCATTCAATCCTCTATGGCCATAGCCTTCGCACAAAAAGACGGATGGCTATTGATATCTATTTGGCGTTCACTGAGACGCGGTGGCCGGAACACACTAGGGCGACGGGTAGGAGAAATGTAATATAAACAACCCGTACAGATTCATAATCTCGGATGTGTCCAGTGATGTTTCATTAATTTTACTTTTGAGTAGTAATCAGGTTGCCTGATAGTCTCTATAGAAAACATGGGTTATCGATTGGAGTTAACAAGACAGTTACTGTGTCTTCTCTCCAGGTGGTCCAGTAACCCAAGCAGCATAGGTTGAGGGTTCAGATATCATAATTATGTCGTGTGTAGTGTGAAATCAGTGACGGAGTGGTCAACACTGTAATCTCATGAAAGCGGCCGTGCCAAGGATATTCACGGCTGACAAGCCTTAACAAAAACGGAATTTCGATATATTTGAAAGGAGTCGACGGGGAGTCTATGGGAATGCGAAAGCGGCAGTCAATTTTGGGTGATGTTCAACCTGAAATTAATCAAACCCTCGATTATTCATCAGCAAACTGACTTTCTTGAAACTTTTTTTTGTGAAAACTCTCGCACAGTAAATCCGTTTCTGCTTACGTAAACGACTTTAGTTGACCGACTGTAGAGACTCTGGTCGAGAAATACTGCCACATCCTTTCAATAATTTGAAATTGACTTGTTGCCACATAAAAATGATTCGGGGATAAACGACATTAATAATATAACAACTTGAAGTGATGTTGTATCTGTTGAAGTGCGTCTAATATGCTTGTCCTCCTTTGTGTGGTATGGCTGGTGGTGATGAATTCGTTGAGGCATGTTTGATTTATTTGTAGAAAGCCGACCCCAAGATTATCTTTGCTGTGTGCAGTGAACAATCACGTTGAATTTCGTACCATAATTACACATAAAATGTTCGCTTTCCTCTTTTCTCTACCTATCAATGCTTATTTATTACGACTGTCTTTCTTGATATCATCTGACACGCTGTCATCTTCATATGCACCCGACTGTTTTAATGAGCTCATTTCGCGCTGACTGGTGACTATTTGCTGACTCGTGTTTGATTACCCCGTTTTGAACGCCCTTATGCTGATTAATTTATATATCCGGTGAATTCACGTTCAAAATGGGGGGCACTTTTGTTGTGATTTTGTCAAACAGTACCGTATAAATTCCAACCCTTCCGAACGCCTTCCCCGACATTTTATTTTTCGACTTGGAGGATGTTCCCGTTAACCCGACCGTTATTGGAATTGTCGAGTACGTGTTACTGAGTAAATTTTTCCAAGTCATCAGGACCGATTAAACAAGTGGAAATGGTACGGTTGGTGATACTGTTGTACAACAGGTAGTTTCGTTGTGAGTAGTATGCTACTAATAAGCGACTTAGGGAACAAGAGGGCAAGCCTCAACGCCAGGAAGATGAAGGACCAGAAGAGATTATCGGAATAGTGTGCACGCGGTATGCAAGAAGTGTCGCTTGAGCGATTGGCAACGAACTGATATCCGTTATGTGAATGCACGTCAACAGTGCAAATAAGTGTACGTGTTCGTTATCCCATGTTTAACATGACTTGTACGGGAGTTCGTGTAATAAACGACTCCGCATGCCCACATAGTGTAAGGTAGTCTGAAACAATCAAATGAATTGGTTGACAACGGAACATTCCCACTCAATGTAATAGTTGCATTTAGAACCCCTCTGAAAGCAAGAGTGAATGAACGGTGTATTTACCAAGGACTGAGTGATTGACGCATGGTGGATACGGATTTTAAACAAGGGAGATATATGGAGGATCTCCTGACTTCAGCCAAACCGACGGTAGTTTGCAGTGACCATGTCATATTGCTACTCAGAATAACCCCGGGATAATTGACAGAATGAGATCGAAGCAACGTGATCTTCAGCTGTATAAAGGGGTGAAAAACTGTTAAAAAATTCCTCATATTAATGATGTGATGGGAGACGGGCTGCAAAACTCAGATTGACGTGATAGTCCGGCCACTGTCCCGGTGATAAAAATCCAGTATATTGCTGTACGTTTAACACCACATTACTTACGTACTGAGTAAGTATGCAATATAAATTGAAGGCAAAGCTGAGAAAAAGTCCGTAATCTAGAGAACAACACAACTAATGAGCAATGATATGTATAATGGGTGAATTAACCTCGATAGGTAAAATAGTTGCCGAACTGGCCAGTGCTAACAGATTGAATCTCAAACACGTTGGAAGTGTAGGGTAGCCTCGCTCCGTCATCGCCAGCGAGTGTACGACGTTGATCCAAGAAACGTTAACGAATATCTCTAAATGTCCTAGCAAGTAAGTGAGTCTGATGAACTAAACTAACAACAGCATCGAGTTCGAGCAACGGAAAGAGAACTGACCACATTTTGTACTACGTTCTTGGGTATGACATGTATTCAAACATAATTTGAAGGTTACTTTTTCAGAGTGTCTGGTGATCTCAGGTTGCGGGCTAACGGTTCGCCAAAGATAACGCGCCATGGTCACTTCAAATAGGATGGTACTACCAGAAGCAATCATGAGTGTCCTGATTACCTCGTTGCCACCGGTCCGACAACTGTCAAACAGGCTAGCCCACTGCAACCTAAACATCAGGAGGGCGCGAGGCGATTGGCACCAATGTGTCTCACATTTTCCAACCAAATTCTTTACGTATTGCCACCTAGAAAATTGTTTTTAACCCGAAATACAATAAATTTGTAACTGTACCCACGGCTCTCGGTCTTCTATTTTTACTGAGTCGAGGCTAGCTATTGGATCGTCACCTTGGTTGCGCGCTCAGTCGCTTGACCCAAAACCGGGAAATCAGAAGAGACGCGGCTGCACTGTTTATTGGACGAGCGAGACGAGACGAGACAAACTAAGGCCACAGAAGCTCTAGATTCATAGGACAAAACGATTACCATAAATGGCCGACTGACAAAGCGAATCGAACGAGACAGTCATGTATGGCAGTCAGGGAGTCAGAACAAATCACGTTACAGGAAGCGTCAGAAGGCAACGCGAGAAGAAACACTGTCCAGATAGCGCACAGGCGTTCGACCGCACGCCTGCAATCTGATTGGCTGGATGGGACCATACCACCACCTACGACCATACCATCCGAGCTGAGCCGATCGATTGATGTGACGTGACGCGTCCCGGCTTTCTCGTTAGGAGATGCGCCTCCTAACACTAGCATTGGACTCAAGCTAGTTCATTTTCTACTGTTAGTCACACAAGTTTAATTAGTGCAAGGTGACTTCGTACCACTGAGCTAGCTGCAGTTGAACAACTGAACTTGCGTTGGGAATTGAAGAGTAGTTTGGGCGGCTTCAGCGGTGAAGCAGCATCCGACAGAACTGCAGTCAGGATCAGCCAGCTCTATTTCTCGCTGGTGACATTTACTTCTTGTTGAAAAATCGGGCATTCTCAAAGATATCAACAAAATGGAGTTTTTTTGGACCACATACTTCCTGTCGACTTCTAGGTCACACAGAGAATCAAGTTCATTCCAATGATTTGGGAACAAAGAATGCCACTTCGACAGTTCATCCTGAAGTTGAACAAGCGAGCTGCCGCGGTATGATGCCTGATGTTCTTTTACATGTAGCAATTTTGCAGAGTAATTTAGCTAGTGGCCGACATAAAACCGTAAGATAGACTAGCAGTTGAACGACAGGTCTTCGTTGAATGCGTGTCTAACTCCTCGTGAAACAGCATGATATGGATTTTGAGAACAACCTGTTAACTATGGGTTGAGTCCCTACTACCAGTCCCAGTGATGTTGTTTCTGGTATGATTGGAACATGTACTTGCAATTTTATTACAGCTGGCCTTAACTGGTGGCAGACAGATGCAACAGAGTAGATGTAAAGTTGCCGTACGATATTTTCCTTAGTCATTATGTAGACCTTTATGGGGGTCATCATAAATGTCAAGCGAGCAGTTGACTATCAGAATAGACACTCAAATGACTTGTTATTGTGCTTAGTCTGCTTGATGGAGCTCTCAGTCCACCAATGTGTGAAGTGAGGACACATAGTGTGTATATATATGCCTGGGATCAGTTGGTTATAATCACACAAACAGTGCTCTTAATACAATTGTTAGCTGTCCGGACAAATTCAGACTTAAAATCCACAAACATCACACGCCAACAAACGGGCAGAAGCCACCTGCAACACCGCCAAGATGTCAACGGTTATCGAAAAAAGGAAACAACCAATCACTAATAATGTACTAATTAAATGAGTTCATTCTATCGCTTTGTCTAAATTGGAAGTTTGTTTGCTTTTGGAGGGTTGTGTTAGGACATCCATTGCTTCCAGACCAAAACCCGCCTCCGTCCTTGGCAGGAAAAAATGATTGACCTTGTCCTAATTAGCGGACCTGGTCAGAGCGCCTGGGACGTGATCTTGGCTAGTTTTCACCCGTCTGACTTTTTATTCCGCTATGCCCATTAGTGACCTTAACTATGTTTTTCGGCAACTGTCCTTCTCTGTTTGGCCACTGTGCATCATATAAGTACTTTGTATTTGTCGCCTTTGGGGCGGAACAAAGCTGTCTTTTTTCACCCGTCTTTTGGGCTTGCTTTGGGGGCGAATACGAGGACAGTCGCAGTACTTTTTGGGACCGAGATTTTCGCGTTATACACTACCGCGGTGTAGAATCCGAATTCTGTCAAGCGCACTACGATAACAAGGACAAACCAGCGTATCGTTTAGGGGGGTTTACAACAGATTGTTACACATTCGGTTATCGCTGTATGTGACAGAAACAGATGAACAGATAAGCGCAACTAACACAACGAAATAACGTCAGGCTGGTGAGCGTGTAGTGGTCAAGATGAGTTACTGAACAGGTTAGGTAAATGCGAGTATAACTCACTAAGCTGGCGGTGATAACAGGATAAACGAATGAGACAAAATAGTTACAAAGTTCCAACAAGTTATGTAATCAAAAGGGTTTGACTCACAGAAAAGTGTTCACAAGTGTTCGAGATGACCACCACAATATTCCAAATTACCAGTATCCGGAAGTGGGTGGTATCACAGAGTTGCCATGGACTGCTGAAGTGTGATCCGGGATGCGACGATGTTTGTGGTACAACGGAGCTAAAAAATTAGATGATAGATCCGTGTAGTATCGTCAAACGACTGCACAACGAAGAGAAGAGCAGACCGACGTGCACAAAATTTGTATTGCATTGCAAGGTCATTTGTATCAATTTGAACAACATGTATAGATGATACAAAAGGTTATTGTACAGGAATGAAACATCGTTTGCAAACAAAAATAAGGAAATCTCTACAAGCGCGGTGGACGTCTTCCTAAACCGGCGGTGAAGATGCTTAACAGACTAACAACCAAGGTGATCGTGTCGTAGGCTGATCACATCCCAAATGTGAATTACTGTACGCTGAGTAATTGAGTGAATGACTAATAGAATGGCTGTTAGATCGTGAAAACAGTGAGTGTATGTTGAGAGGTCGAACGATCAATGTATGTTCACGTCTCAGCAGACTAATCCGAGAAAGTATTGAAAGTATTCTAACATTGTCGTCGGTTTTAGAACGTATCGTGATCACAGCTCTTCGGATCAGTGATTCACATTCTCAGAATTTCCCCAAATTGAAGTTGACTCGGTTCGGAGGCCGTAGTGAGAACAGAGGTGAATCCGCAAATAAGAATACAAGTTAAGGTATTAAGGAGATGAACGTGAAACAACTTTTAGCATGACTACACGCTACCCACTAAAGGAGAGTAGTGGCAACAGGAACCCCTGTACACAATCAGGATTCAAACAGGCGCTGAAATGGTTAGACGATATTCCCAATGATAACCAGTAGAATATTACCTTGGATAATGCAGTCTACACCAATAAAGATAACTTAACGACGAATGAAGCTGTGATAAAGAAACTACGGCGATAACTCTGGGTTGTAATAAATTTACATCCTAAATAGTAACATGAGTGGGTACGGTGGTACTAGTAAGGCAACTTCACGTCACATAGAAATTAGGATTTTGGGAACGACGAAATGTCGAAAGTCGAATTGATTTTCGGAAAAGCTGTGTCGTTCTTATCATGCAAACGATTACGCAAATAATCCAAACAACCATAACCAAGCTACCAGCTGAATAAAATACTTCACAAAATAGGAAAAAATCTGTAAGGCATCCTACACTTGTGTGGAATGGTGCCCAGTTTGAGTCGACACCTCCACTGACAAATGGACAGGTAGCCTAAACATTCATGCAGAAAATTAGTGAATGTCGGTATGATACTAAAAAGAATTACTATGTGGATCAACACTGATGTTTCCGGTAATGAACAAGTCATTACTGTGGGACACTACAGTAATGGTTTTCGCTCTGGTAACTAGGAATTTCATTGGCAACAATGACAGATGAGCATTACTAGGCTTCATTCAAGCTTTTTCTTCTCAAAAACATCCCTGCTTCACTGAAACGCTGTATCTCACGTTCGGTGAGGGAAAATATAATTCCGGTGACATTGCTGCTAAATTCTTACAAAGTGATTATCTCACCATAGAAGTACTTCATAGTATACAGAAGTAAACTCTCATCTCCTATTGCATCTTTAAGCAGCCCCATTAGAGAAAGTTGATTGATCTGAAGCAAAAAATAAAGTAACTGTGCAGTAAAATAAGCGTAAGTTACTCATCGCTCTAGTGAACAGCGCATTCAGTCGTTATTCACAGATACGCTTCGAACAGACATAATCTATAAAGAGTTCATCGACGGTGAAAACCGAATAATCATCACATGGAATTTATGAGCAATCTCGCGTAACACCATAAACAGTACCGACACGGATATATAACTAGGACGGTCACCGACGAGCGAGTAAACCGAAAGTGTGTTTTCTCGATTCCCGCTGAACAGTCCGATGACACAGGAACAATCTGACTGCATGAATCATGCAAACTTTACTAATACAGCGCGAGCTACCTTCAACCTATCAGGTATCACTCTGCGAGATATGGGGAATACCGGTGAGCTAGCCACAACTCTGTGTTGACACATGAAACCTGTGACAGCAAGCAGAGATGTAGACTGGTAGGCAACAACAGGGAATTTATTGATTAGTTTCCTGAACATATTTTAGAATATCACAAATTCGGTACGACTGAAGCCAAATAGTTTAACATGTTTTCAATAAGCTGAGTGGGAAGAACCTCCGTTTTTTGTTAATGTGGTCACAAGTACAAAATTCTTGGGGACATTTACCCAAATTGATTGAAACGTTCAATAATACAACTTACTCGTAACTTTGTGTTTCTCAGGAAATTAACCGAACTTACTTTCCCACAGCCTTGATACACGAGACAGGTTGAAGGCTTATCCATGAAGATTCCGGTAACTGTAAGCCTTGTCGATTGTTTGACCGGATGGCGTCGTATGCAGTTTACTAGAAGGTCGAAGTAGTGGAGAGGATCGAGGACGAGTGTCGTCATTTAGACGATGTCAATAGTGCAGCGAAGTTGAGCGATCGTATTATACTACTCATACCGCGGCTATTCAGTAGTAGGTGCAGCGTATATTTTTTGACATCGTACGAACCACAAGGAGACTGAAAGAAGGATCATCAAAGTGCAGCAAAGCCCATGATGGTCCCTGCTACTTAAAGAAACTGAGCATTGAAGTCTATGGCAGCCGAGACTGTCTGAGGCCGAATATCGCGTGCAAATGAGTGGTTTTGTGACAGGCCTGGTTTAAATGCTTAGCCCGTGTATTGCTTTGTCGAATAAACAACCCTTGTGCCATCCGCGTTCTTGGATCACAACAGTTGGTGCCGTGACCAGGATTGAAGGATGAAGATCCCATGGCCGCAGCCGTTCGAGGATGGGGACGTCCGGAGCTTCCTGGAGGACTTCGAGGATGTGACGGAAACGGTCGGAGTCAAGACCGACCGGGTGAAGCTGGCGACCCTGCGGATGCTACTCAAGGGCAGGGCAAGGGCGGTTCTGGAGGCGGCGCGAAGGGGTCCCACGAAGCTGGAGTGGACCGCCGCGGAGGAGGCGCTGATCGCCGGGTTCGACAGCCCAGCCGATTGCCAGGAGGCAATGCGGCAGTTCAGAGCACCCGGCTTGAACCAGGAGGCGACGCTCCTGTGTACGCCGTGGCAATGCGGGCAGCATTGTCAAGAGCCTAGCCACATTTGGACCAGGATTCGGAACAACGAATGCTGACAGAGCAGTTCTTGGACGGAATGCCACCAGCGGTACGGGATCAGCTCAGGGTGGCTCTCATCGCACATCCGACGATGTTGGAACAGCTGGCTGATGAGACTCAACAATTATTGACAGACAACTGCCCGACAGTCAGCGAATTGAAGACGAACGAACCAAGTGAAATGAATGACCTGCGAACCGCAGTGGAAAGGTTGACTCAAGAAGTTGCTGCTTTGAAGATGAGGAGGGTGATATACGTGCCCTGTATCGCTGACCCAGAACCGAGAACAAGAATAGATGCGGCAACAGCGTTTGTTGGAAAAACGAGGCAAGTTCCATTAGGCCACGAAGGCTCTAAACTTATAAGTCCAACGGAGAACAACTCACTTTACAGAAGGGGTGTGGGGGCGTTCGAAAGTGTACTCGTGAGAACAGTTCACATAATGTACAGACGTTCAATCGCGCAGCTGCAATCTAATTGAGCTTAATGGACTGAGTGAGTTAAAATCACATAACGTATAGGCGTTCGATCTCGCACCTGCACACCAATTGAGCTTAATGGACTGAGTGAGTTAAAACATATTAATTAACTCGAAGCCGGATCAATCAATCGATATGACGTGATTCACCTTGCTGCTTCGTTAGGAGATGCGCTTCCTAACACAGGGAGCAGAACCGTGGCGACGTCTGTTACAGATGCGGAAGATATGGACACTGGCGAAGATTTTGCCCGCGGGGCGAGAATAGGTCTTATGTAAATAAACGTTTTGCTGATTGTTTTTTGTCTGGGAAGGGTGATCCGATTATAAGGGCCGTTGATAAGAAGGCAGTTCAGGCGAAGATAGAAATCAATGGTAGCTCGGAGTGCTGTTTAATTGACAATGCGGCTGCGATTTCATTGATTAGACCGAGGCCGGGATAGGTTGTTCAGCCGTGTGCGATGGTCGTTCGAACAGTCGGTGGGTTTACACTCAGAGTTGCCGGCGTTGCGGAGTATGATGTCGGAATCGATGATCATGTAGTCAAGCCGTCTTGTCATTTCTCCCGACGCACGCTAGACTATAATGGGAGCGGATTTTCTTGAACGCGCTGAAGCTGTGATTGATTTGAAGCATGGTAAACTCGTAACAAAGTATGAAGTGGTTCCATTGGCGAGAAAATGCAGACCTCAGCTTAGACAAATTGAAGCGAACGCACCCGGAGCAATACCAGCCTGCGACAGTCGGTTGATAAATAAAGTGATATGCAAATTCCGAAAGTTGTTCACCACGGACCAATACCTATATGGCTACTGTGACTGGATTGAACATGAAATCTCCACCAAGATAGACCAATTTCGACCATTTGGGCTCAGAAGTACTCCGGTTCACCTGCAGGCAGAAATCGAGCGACAAGTGAAGGAAATGCTGAAAGAGGAAATCATTGAGGAGGCTGATAGCCCGTTCAATTCTCCTGTTCTGTTAGTGAGGAAGCCCAATAAGCACAGTGATATTCGAACGGTAGCGCTCACCTCGCTTGAATCTTATGAATCTCCCAATGTCGAACATGTTCTCACCAAGGAAGTTCTGATGTGAAAGTGAATGTTGTACGGGGATTTCACATTTTGTGGTCGCTATATATTGTTTACAGTGTTATCGGCAATGGCTGTTTACTTCGTTTTACCCCCGAATTAAATGTTCACGTTTGCAATTTCTCCCAACTTCGTGGAAGTTGCACACTTAACGAAAAAATTATAGGAAAATCCAGTTTGAAACTCCATCCGGTGGTTGACCATTTCTACTGTGGTTACTATCCGGATATCTTATATGTCATAATGTCTTGTTTTTGTGACTGAAGACATCAAACGATAAATTCACATCTAGCACTAAATGTCTTTTCTTATTGGTGAACATTTGGTTTGATTTGCTTAAGTTTGGTATTATGTAGTCTTGAACTGTACATTGACCTTCTTCCTTAGGATAGAGGCTTACCGTACAGCCGATACACTTTTGAGAACCATAGCAAAATTTCAGTCATACTAATGAGCGTACGTCCGTTATAACAACTTTTGGCAATCATCTTAGTAGAAGTGTAAATTTGCGCCTGACATTTTCTATAAAACGGATTTTCATTCGACCTAACACTGAGTTGGGGAAGTTATCGACTGGAGTTGACAGGACAGTAACTGTGTCTCCTATCGAGACGATCGGGTAACCTGATCATTACTCACAAACGAAAGTGGTTGAGTGTTCACGTATGATAATTCGGTCATGCCTAATGTGAGGTCATTGGTACAGTGGTAAGCACGGTTGCCTCACGAACAACTTGGCCGTGGTTCTAGTCCAGGTACTGGCGAGGATATGCACTACTGACGAGCTCTAGTGGGAGCGAAACTCGGGTCTATTGCTTCTTTTCTAAAAGGGCCGACTGGAAAGTCTATGGGAATACGACAGCTGTGATCAATTGTGGGTGATGTTCAACTTGAAATAAAACAAATCCTCGACTACTAACCAGAAATTTAGAGAGGTATTGTTCATACTATACGCTGCCAGATGAAACCATTGGAGATAAACAAGTGTTTACACAAACTAGATACCGATATGATTTTACCAGTGTGGTTTAACCAGTAAAACCACTTTCGTAACACGCAAGACTTTAAGCGTTGCCACGGACTATGGAGAATGCTAGAAATGCTCTACAATTTTAAAACACAATTAGCTCAGAATTCAAGTTTAACGAACGAAATACTGAGATGTAGCTCAAGTGCTCAAAAGTTGGACATGGCTACTTCATTCGTGAAGGTGTTTGTTCTCACAACGAAGCTGTACAAAAGACGACATACTTTATGAGGAAATTCGCCTCAAAATTTGAAACTGTTCAAGTGTCAAGATGTATAAAATCGAATCAGCATCCCTTCGTTAGATTTGCCGTTTCTTATGTCACTCGACTGACAAACAGTAACTTACCTTTGAAGGCAATCTGTATGTTTTCAACAAGGCAGACATGAATTTTGTAACAGTTATATTTCATCGGCGCTTTCACTCAAAGTAATTTGTGAAACTACGTTCGTTAACCAGAATCGTATCTTCAAAGAAAATCTTACCATAAAAATTCCACTGTCGTCCTCCTCCACCCGTCCCACTGTCTTCTATGGAATCGAACAAATGATCCAAGGGATCGACCACCCCGGTAGGATTAATCGTACAGTTCACGCTGCAACCCACCAAAGCCACTGTTGAGCATAGAAATGCCATTACTAATGAGTAGTCTCGAAGATTGATGATTTCAAATGAGACCCAATTGAGAAGACACGGTTATGGCAGGATTCGAATTAGCGGAAGAAACAAAATGCTTGAAAGCGTGATGTTGTGTCAGCACAGTTAGTTTACAGATTACAAATTCAGATAATGAAAACATACGGTAAAACAAGTTCACATTCTTGAAGAACAAAATCCGCGAAAATAACAAGAGCAGATAGGTCACGGAGTGAACTGGGAAAATTAAGCACGGACATAACGGAAAAATTCAACAGAACATCAGCATAATCCGCGACATCGAACGGGAAAAAAAAAACAGGAAAAAACATTGAAATGAGAGTGAGAAACAATTGAAAAAGAAAGGAAGAAGAATACAAATGGAACATTGAATAAGCAACAGAAAAAAACAGGAGAAAAAAAAGGAAAAGAAGGATAAAATATTTGAAAAAAAAAGAACGAAGAAGATGAAAGAGGAAAAGTAAACCACAATAGGGACGCAGACGCTTAGACAATTGCATGTGCCACATGCGGTTGTAGATCATTTGTCGTGGTGGCAGACAGGGAATGGATGGGATTTTACCTGTCAGGTCAGGACTGCGGCTCCAGTTC
>LUCH01004527.1:11199-30797 GCA_013368495.1 Paragonimus heterotremus | reverse complement strand
AGGCTCATGGCTGCTATGATGATGATGATTTGGCAGCAAGTCGTATTTCTAGCTATATATGCTCCCACTGTTCTATTGAAACCTCCGGGAGCTTTCCAGCGATGTTTACTTAAGGTCTGCAGAACAACTCGGAATAAACTAACTTACCTACGTTCGTTCATCTAGAGTTATATAGCTTTTGGTCTTTCTACTGTTAAGAGATAGTAGATATTAAAAAATGAAATGTTGTCTACCCACCGGTACGCATTCGTTGTAGAGGCCAAACAAATCTAATTGAAATTGCTTCTAATTACATTGAGCTTGGAAGAGTGCCTTTGGCCCCGTAGTTTATCACCCAACTGAATGCGTAACCTTCTGCAGTGTTTGAACGGTTCACAGTTGCAGTCGAAAGGTATCTTTTCAACTCACCTGCATTCAGTCAAAACGTAGATGGGTCGTTTTTTCTCTCGTTCGCTTTTCGCGAATGTAAGGTGGTCTCACTGATTGTGTGGACTTATGTGGACATTGATTCAACCAATGAAAAGTAGACTTGGTGAAACCGCCATTTTCACTGGTTGTGCACATACGCATATGAGCATTATGTACGGATCGCTTGGCTTGCCCTTGTTACGATGACCGTTGCTTCGTGCGTATTTGCCTGCGTGTCCGTTACTCTGTTCTGTAGAATAGATTGTATGTTTGCACACTGATTTCCACGGCTTCATGGACGTCGCGTCTCCAGTCCATCAAACTATCTCACCCAGGTATATCGTAAGTAGCAAACCCACGCCCACGTCAACGTTGTTCGGTTCGTGTGCCACTTCTCCATTGCCCTTCCTCTCCAATTCATCCGTAATTGACGAATTGACAAGTTGACAGCCACACCGTCAACATCAGCTGATCGGTAGAGGGTAATGTTTCACAGACGAACGGGCGGATACATCTGTGTGTGGATGTGGTGTAGCATTTTATGAGCTACGATTATGTACACTGACTATGTATGTGTGCACGCGTTTGAAGCACAAACCGTAAGTTTGCCTAAGCGACACCTATGACCATGGCGAATGCGCGGCCCTTGGAGCTGTCACGTACCTGGCTATCGGACGACTCATGCGTGCTTGTGCATGCATTCAACAGTGTATTCGTGCAGCGTGGATCGATTTGGCGCTTGGATCCTGAATCTAAACTAACTGGCTGCGCAAGGTAGTCAAATAAACAGCTGTATATCTAAGTTGTTTCAGATGATTTGTATTTTCTCGACCTGGGGGATTTCCTCAGTAGTTCTGTGTGTCTTGATTACCGTTATGCCTGTCTGTGTAATGCCGTCGATTTGTACTTGGCACCCTGTCTGTACTGGTGTAACACACTTACAGATAGCCATTTCCATCACGGCGTTCTGTCCACAAAGATGTAGTTTTTTTAAATTCCTCACTCAACATTGTTTAAAGTACACCTGTTTACATTTTCATGCAGCTCACTACATGAGGCACAAACAACACCTCTAAATCAACTAGGCTACGGTGCGGTAACTAACATCATTTCGTACGGAATATTTAGTCACAATCTGGCCGTTCGTTCAGAAGATTAAACCAGCATATTATAATGACAAAAGTTTGATTTTGTCGCAAACCACGATGAGGTACTGAATATCGCGCTAGTTTTATGCTGGACATATAGAACTTGGAAGAGTTGTCACTAGATACTACGCCCGACGCTTACGACAGTTAGTCATAGCGAGGCTGGACCCGACAGCAGTGCGCGTCTGGACAAAAAATGAACTGTGACGGCTGACCTCGGTTAGCCAGCTTGAACTTGACAAGAAGTATGCATGGTTTCTCACTCAGTACTCGGTACACTTTTACGATGATTGAGTCCTCTCGTTTTGAATAAGTAGAGTGTCTTTTTTTAATTTCACGTTACCAGTTAGTCACATGACGCTCACTGAAAGCGACTAGTTTGTCAGATCCAACACAACCCCGTCAAGCTTAGCCTGCTGACCAAAGAACAAACGATTTTCGGCCGCTTATTGAATTATGTTGAGTGGGCCAATCTGTGGTTTGGTTAGCGAGAACTTTGATTGTACCTAGAACAACTGTACTAATCTGGTTGAAGCGTTATGAGGTCGTGAGCTCGTTGATGAAAGCGAACGTTTATCGAGAATCGTTTAGCTTCAGCCTCGATACTCCAGAGCCAGTGGGAATTTCTTGCTGAAACATCTGGGGATGTCGTGACTGCACGCCATTTTCAACCACTTTGAAGCACATTTTTGTTACCTTTTTGAGTGCTGCAGTAACGAGGAAAGAGGAGTACGTATGTGGAAGTATCAGGTGGATCATCTCAACACAAATATGGAGCAAATACTTCTCTTTCAAGAACACTTTCGTGTTGATTATGTTCCTTTTGTTTTCTAATCATGCCTCGTGCTCGGGATATCATGTCCACTTATACGAAGTGATGTGAGCTGTAGACATCCGAAAATCTATTAATCGAGGAGTCATCGCGTATTCAGCAAATAACTAGTAGACAATGGATAGCTGGTGTACGTACGTAAAAGTGCAATAAGGACCGTGTTCTTTTCTTGTCAAGTTTGAACTGATAAAATCGAATTGTCCATTTTGCGTACATACATTACTAGCTTATTCTGATACACAGCTGTAATACAGTTGTGGAGAATGCAACTATAGTTCAGAAAGATGGATTTTCATTTTTGAAGCTGACACCTCAGCTCTCACAGAATGCTCTACATAAAATGCTTTCTGGACAACATTGTGATCGAAGTGGTTACTATTTATGCTCGGGAGTGAGATAGGCTATCTTGTTGACTATTCAAACGGAAGTGCGCATTTTCAGCATTAGTGGTCCACTCTGCTATACAACAATATTAACAAGACAACGCCCCTTTATAGACGTAGAAGAAAAGAAATGGCTTGCTTTAGTTCTTAAAACCCCTGTGTCTAAACCCAACTGATCAACATCAAATCGCCCATATTTTGTTGCGACCGAGTCGCTGGTGGGAACAACACGACATGCACAAGACAGTTCTCTACTGGTTTTCCTTATCCCACTTTATCAGTTGTCATTACTTCATGGACAACTCAGCCAGACTGCGCTAGCGGGACTGAAACTAATCGGTTGTCATACCTTTTCACACCACCTTCCTGTTGTGACCGCAAAAAACGCTTGGCCTGCAAACTTGTTTATTGCACGAACTCCGGTACAGGTTATGTTAAAACATAGGACCACGAACACGTACACTCATTTGCATGGCTGACGTGCATTCACACACATTGGGTAGCCGTGTGTTGTCATTCGCTCTGGGGACACTTCTCCCATAGTGCGTACATGCTCTTCCGTTAGTCGCTTATGGTCTGTCCTCTTCCTGGCGTTGAGGCTTACCTTTTAGTTCCTCATTGTCGTTTGTGAGTAATGTACTACTCACGAATGTGACTGCCTGTTATATAACATTCCAAATAGGCCTTGGGGATTCTAACTCACAGAACGAATATGACATACAGTTCTTAGTTTACTAGCGGTCGCTTCTGATTCTTTTTGCCAAGTTATCGTAATTTACGTCAATGTGCTTGGGCCTGACTAAAAATGCACGATTTGGTAACCGGTTGACTGATATTAATGAGCTTGTTTGAATGAGGTTGAACGTTTCCCGCAACCCCTCTCCTGGCCTCCTAACTATTTATTCGCTAATATCATCCAATTTATGCTATTAAACACAGGCATCAATGAACAGTGCTCTTTATACCCTCAAATACTCAACAACCACTTTTTGCGACGTGTAAGTCCAACTGTGATGACTGTAGTTTTTCAGTTTGATATGAGACACTTTTTTGACACCGAAGATGCCTCAAGATAGACAGAGCTGCCCTGCTTTTGAAAACACTTCTCGTGTTCCTCTCATTTGAGTAACAACTTCTGAAATACACAAATTAGACCTTAGTTGAGTAGCTTAGAACTGTTATTCTCGAGGTATCGTGGGAATATCTTGTATTTTGAGGCTACAACATATTGATTAGAAGGGATCTGCCGTCTGGCAAAAGTTATTTCTCATGGATGCTGTCAAATTTTAGTACCTCATCGTCAAGGCAGCCACGGGTTTGTTATAGTAAGATCGTTTCGAAAGTGGTTAGTCAGGACGTTGTGCTGCTTCTCCTTTCATGTTACGCAGAGTCATTGTTAAGTTAACGTAATACGCACTACCTCACTTTTGTTCATCAAGACTTCGAAACTTCGGCGCTGCGGTTTTTTATCTACGTGGTCGAAATATCGATGACTTATCGTTTTGGTTTTCCACCAAGCACGGTGTTTGCTTTAGCCCACCGCTAGAACTGTGTGATTCCGTTTGCTTTCACATCAATCGTCAACATTTTTAACTTCCAGCGTACCCGCGAGTACTATAGCTCGGGCCGTGGGTGGTCATGACAGTGGCCTAAGAAGTGACAAACCAGTAAGTAGGTACAGGTGTACAAAGAAATTCTAAGCAAAAATGATGCAGATTTATGAATAAAAACAACCCTCGATCATGCGGGCACTAGTTCGTCATTGACTGCTACACTGCCGTTTGAGGGCGTTTCAAACTAGCTGTGTGAATGGTCGCGAACTGATAAACTTTACTCAATGGGCAAACAGGGCTTTTATTGTGTTATCACGTCATCACGTGTCCACCTGGTAGTTTCTTCCGACCGTTAACAGCCACGCTGAGCAGTGCGCGATGCAGCAGACACTTCGTCGGATACACCATCACAGACTGTGCGTTATCGTTACCTCGATTGTCGGTCAGTGTTTCGGAGGTTTCCGATTGACTGTCGTGCTCTCACAACCAGGCTGTTTGATCGAGACTGAATGATAGATGTAATTGTAGTCAGCTACTGAGAACCTATATGCAGGTGTTAGTAGAAATTAAACTGTTTAAGTAAACGTCGAGAACTACAAAGTTTGTCAGAGTATTCTAATATTATTACGTAATTCTGGAAGAACATTGTTTTACACATCATGACACATCTGTTGAATGTTTCTGTTTAAATGTGGAGGTTTCAACGGTTGTGTTTCATCCCTTAGTTTTCTTCTGTTTTGTAGTTAGGGCTCTTCTCTCCTTGGCTGCCTGACAGTTAGACGTCAGTGCAGATTATTGGTTTATTGTTGTCCTTGATGATAGTGATAGCTGTTTATTAACCTATAAATCATTTGATTTTAAAGTTTTAAAATAGTCTTAGATTGAGCTATCGCTACGCTTCAATCACCGCTTCAGTAACCGTGCTCTAGATGGAAAACTAACAGGGCTGGGCAGAAGTAGTTTCTTTTTTAGTGAGGAAGTCCCGCTCACTCAATAACAGTATGCAAGACACTAGTAAGAAGCAAAGTTTGCTATGTTTGTTTGTATAGTGCTCTCTTGTTTGTTTATCATACAATATTTTGTACACTATCCCTATCATTGGTAGCAGGCAAATGCGGTTTTGCCTGCATGTTGTATTGCCTCCGATAGAGTAAAATTCCTGTTCGTACGCGCATCCACGTATACACCGCACTGCTCATCCGAATCACAATCGTTTGGTCATTTAATCACCTAGTGCGATTTATGGACTACCGTTTTTAATAAATAAATTGTTTTCAGTGCACGACTTATCTATTAGCTGCAGATGAGTTAATAAGATGGAAATCAACCCAGCAGTGATATGCAATTCAAAAGCCAACCGTGAAAGAAGTAGTATTTGTTCATTTATAAAGAGTGAAGCGTTGACACCGACGGCGTGAAACCGTATAGACTATTTGCAGGTTACCTGGCTCGTGTGAAGTATGTTCCAGAATCCGAGAAATAAAACCTTGATAACTATCGTTGCCTCTCCAATAAAGGAATGATGTCAATTTAGAGCCAGAGCTGTGGTCCGTCGTTGTATGTGAGACTGGTTTCTTTATGGTCGGGCTTGTGAGAGTTTGTAATCGTCTTTTCGGAGCGGGATTGTCATAGATGAACCCTGTGAACAGTTCAAAAGTTATATTTTTCGAGTACAGTTGTGCAACATGACTGTTAGGTAATGGATTGGTTTGTTTCTATAAGCAAACACTTATTGGGTGTTTTGTGTACACTTGTGTACACTTTCCGCCATGGTAATCAAGTCAGCTGTGACACTAACGCGGATCGCTGGGAACGGTGGTGGTTATCAGAGGCGCACCTGGCTAAGGTTGTTTGCTATGGGTGAACTGTAGGGGAATGAAACGGACGACCAACGAATAAAAGGAGCCTTGGATCTTGACCCAGGCCCAACAAAACTGTAGCAACGGGTGTAACAACGGAAAATGTGGTTACCGAATACAACATGACGCAAGTCATATTCTTCACTGAGCCTGATATCATGTGTAATGTGGCAAATATTACAAACTGAATTTTCCGCCATTGCTAATTAAACTGTGGGTGCTGCTCGTAAGTAGCTACTGATGCATTCGTTGGATTTTCCTTTTCGCTGATATCGTTTAACTGTTGCTTATAAGAACAGTGGAGTAATCACGACATTTGTGGTAGTCCACCTGCTATTTACTTGCATTACAGCAGACGAAATGGATCCCAAAAAGGTTCATGGTCATCATCTATTTTGTTTTCATCATCTAGTCTCATCTTGACTTATGGAACCATTTGTATCATGTTTGTTGTATGCAAATGGAAACTTACGTCGATTCCGTCACCTTCTTTGTTACCAAAAAGATCCTGGTGATGTCTGGAACTGTTATCTTCATGAGTCCCATTTTGCCGTCGCCTTAGGCTGCAATGCAAGTTCAGGTACAGGTAATACATGGTTTCGGTCACAGTCGAGGCTGACGCTCGTGTTTTTGGAATCGTACTGTTTTATGGAATTGTGTGACCAAATGTGGGTTTTCTAGAACCTCATCTCTCTTCCTACCCTTCTCCAAATTCCCTTTAGTACCGGTGGGCAGCTCACAACTTACCACGCCACCGACCTTGCCCGTTCTGGGAAGGCTTGTCAATTTACGACACTGTCATTTGTTTGCGTGTACTACTGCGATACGACATTATCTGTCAACTTTTTTATCAAAACATTTTGTTGGTGTTGTGTGACATTCAGACTACGTGTTCAGCGCCAAACACCATTTTTGCACTCGATGCTCATTTTGGACGGTAGCACTTAACCACTATGCGTTTTGAATACTTGTCGAGTTGTCTGTGATCTGTTGGGTAGATCATGTTTATAAGTCCTAGCTGTATTCTTTTATCTAGCTAGATGTTTTTTATGATCGTTTTCCTATATATTCTTTTAATCAATCAGGTTGCCTGTGCCGGTCCGTTTCCTGCACCCTCGAACATGGGCGGTCACATAGAAATGCCTCGTCTGATCACTCAAGGCACTAAATTCGAAGGCTGTATCATCTTGTTCATGCTGCTCTACTTTTTTTCCATGGCCAGCTCAATCTGGTGGGTAGTACTCACTATCACCTGGTACCTGGCAGCCAAATGTCATTGGGCTCATGAGGCTATTTCACGAAATGCTCAGTATCTACATTTCGCAGCTTGGGCGTTACCAGCAGCCAAAACTATTGGCATTCTGGCATTTGGCAAAGTGGATGGCGATCCGTTGTCTGGCGTCTGTTTCACCGGTCTAACTGATCCGGTTATTTTACGGGTATTCTTGATCGTCCCACTGTGTTTGTACTTGGTGATTGGAACTGGATTCTTGTTTGCCGGTTTTGTGTCGCTGTTCAAAATTCGCACTATCATTAAAACTGGTGGTTCGAAAACGGACGACTTGGAAAAATTGATCATGCGCATCGGTGTATTCAGTCTTCTGTACATTGTGCCCGCCATGGTGGTGATCGCCTGCTATTTCCACGAGTCTCGTATGGCGGAAAAGTGGATGTTGTCTTGGTATGTGACCGAGGTGTGTCGCAAAATGGACCCTTATCAGCTAACTGATTCTGTTTGTCCGACTTATTCGCGTAAAATGCTAGAAGCTAGTGGGACTGCGTCACGGTTGAATTCGGTCGCTGGGCCTCCGGGTTCGGCCGCAACAGGGGAAGTAATCCTGGCCAAGTTATCTAGTTTGGACAAACCGGAATTCGAATTGTTCATGATTAAATATCTCATGACCCTGATTGTCGGAATCACTAGTGGCATTTGGATATGGAGTGGCAAGACCCTTATATCCTGGCAGCGTTTCTTTGCCAGACTATGCCGACGACGAGGTTGCTGCGAACGCCGTAACAGTTCCGACTCTAAGCCAGACGGGATGGCTGTCCCTGTAATTTCTGGCAGCGTTGCACGACGTCGTTTGGCCCACAATACGCTGGCACCGAATGTATCGCAGAATCTCGGCTCAGTCCCCTTGTTACAACGAGGCGTACAATCCGCTGTCCCGAGTGCTTCCGCCCCACACCCTGGGCAAGCTTCTTTCGTGTTTAACCAGGATACAACCACGACGAGTGGCGGTTGGGTCTCCCGAGGTGCTCCGTCGGGGATTACTGCTCCTTTGCCGGACTCCGCACCAGCAACCAGTTTTGCTGCCAAAGGATGGCTCACGGCAATGCCCAATTCCGTCATGGCTGCCGGAGCAACCGGAGTTGGGCCGCAACCCTCAACACAGCCAGTTTTACTGAGTGGCACTGGAGGTCCACCGAACAATGTTCAAGCTGCTGGCCCTAATTCCGGCTTGGGTCTAGTCTAATCTGAAAGTGTCTGCACTTGTATATAATATCCGTTTGTTTTCGCTTACATTTGTACAGTTGCCATTGTTGTTGCCGTAGTCCTTGCTTTCTTCAATCTGTTCTCCATGCGTTTTTATAGTCTGGATCTCATATGTTTTTTTCTCTAAATATTTTATCCACTTTTCCTTTATATCCCAACCCGAATTGTATTGTTATCCTTCATTTTTTATTCTATCCGGTTTTACTTGTGGGCGTGTACAGTTGTATTTTGTACAGTTGTTTATCCTTTCGAATTTCATGGTGAAGATGAAAGCGCACTAATAGTGCTTCACACATCACGATCCTCGCTTCTTGTGCTGTTATTCAAAGCTCATAGCCTGCATTTTGCTCACATCAACTTCTTGCATGATTCGCACCCAGTTGTTGATGTGTGCTTGACCGGTGCGAGAAACTGAATTACTGCTTGCATAATTTCCGTTTTGCCGTTCCTTCGTTTCACATTGTGTCATTTTTATCCATTTTCTAATAATGTCTAGGGAACCATTTTCCCCCCTCCCGTTCGAAGTACTTATTTATTCCGATTCCCTGTACAGAATACCCGTTTTATTTCTCGTTACTCACTGCTGGCGAGCCATTAGGAAGTCGACCGTGGTTTGGAGCCCACATAGTTGATTAAATTGAACAGACAAAATCTCGCCAACGTTATCTTGGACTTCTGCCGTTTTGTTCCAATGGTGAGTACCTACGCTTTTCATTGCCTTATTGATATGTGTTTCTGATTGTTGCTCATTTGTTCATAATGGCCGTGACCCTGTCCAAAAGATACAATAGCTCGAGCTGCCACTTATCGCAGTAGTGACGTGGACTTACCTAGTGGAAGAGAACTTTACTAGAAAGGATAAAAATGAATAAAATCAGGGCTAACGGGAGAAACTTGGAATGGTATGAATGTAAATACTCGATTGATTGCAGCGTATTGTCATCTCGGATAACCAGTGATTCGAATTGTCATGAGGACCTTAACCAGATAGGTGACTCTTACCTATTTCATCCAACGGAATAGTTAAGGTCTTCATATCTTGTAACCGCGTTGTTACTTCTTCTGCACGACCATGAATTAGCTGTTTCCAGCAGTAGTAATAGCGTCTCTTCAGCTGGTTATCACTGCTGCCGCGCTTCGCTCTCACGTTAGCAATCCCCTGGAGGTCGATGAGCTTAACGGTGATTATTATTACTGTCATAGGTATGACCCATTTTTAGACTGGTTGTGTCTGTCACTGTTTGTCTCCTGTGACCGGTTTCTGTTTACACATGCAGTGTACGGATTTTCGCCGTATCCTGATTGTCCTCACAAATTTCTGTATTCCTATCTCGCGTTGCCACTTTCTTATCGGTTTTCCTTGGAGTCGATTGATTCGTTAATGGATTAACTGATCGCCCATTTTGGCTGTTGGAGATTTTGCTGAGAATTGTTATGTCTATAATGATAGTGGGGATAATGGATTGACATAGCGGTGTACCTGTTGGCCTGACTTTGCTCTTGACCGCCATAGGTTAATGTCGTGTGCCTCACTGGAGGGTACGGTGAAGAACATAATGCCTACCAATGATAACCCGCGACCTGTCCTGGTCGTTCTACTTAACTAATGTTAAGTTGTGTGAACAAATACGAGTGTGTTATGGTTTCGAAGTTAGGCCCACTCTTGACGTGATCAAACCTTGTCCGAGTGTGTCACACTAGTTCACCCATATTCGAGCGAGAGTATTTTAGAGCTCCATAATTCGCATTATTCTCAACGGGGAACTGCTCTCCCCTCACCGACTGAAGTAACTCAAACACGTTTTAATCGCGCTCTTCTAACGTGTTTGATTGGCTTAATAGGTAAAACAAAGTGGTAGGCGACCCACTATTTGGCGATGGGTATAACCGTATCAGTATACTGTCTGCCCTCCGTCGACTGTATCCGACCCTGCCTCTCTCTGAATTCCCAAAGCTAAGTGTCCTTGGTTAGGAACATTGGAACATACAACCTAAAGCCGAAGTCAGTGATGCGAAGACTTGTACGTGTTGTCAGGATTCCCATTAATTTTTTGAAATCGATAGCTGATGAGAAGTTATCATTGTTGTTTTACTTTTTTTACTTTATTTTACTGTACATTTATAAGCATGTGTACTTAATAATTGGGACTCGAACCAGAACGTCATCATGACTGAGCTACCACTTGCCTGTAATGTACACAATCGGATGCGACAACCTTATGTTCCTTGAAACTTTTCTCCTGTATGCTACTACCAAGGTGGTTGTATTCAATTATTTTTCAGACATCCACTTTGTAAATGTTACTGTGATGTGCACGAAGTAGGCCAGAATTCGTACAATTGTTAGCAATAGTACTTTACTTTCATTATCATTCACACATCTGGTAACTATTGGCAGGTGTATTTTTAATTGGAAAGGGTAGGGATTTCGGCGATATGAAGCTGCTTGTCCCCATATCGGTGACTTGACCGATACCCACATTTACAAATATCGTAAACTGGGGCACATCTTGTTAATATACTTACGTGTACGTGGAATGCTTAGGGAAGCTACCTAGCTTGCCAACCTGTAGTCTCTAACTGAGTCATTTGCGACAGTAAATGTTAACATGCCACCTTAACCGGTCATATTCAAAGTTCGTGTCATATGTTCGCCTTTGTAACATCATGGGTGGTTGTTAGTTCATTGTCTTCATTCACGCACATACATACACACACTGCCTATTCGAATGTCTTTTCGAGCTAGACAGCTGGTTGTTTTTCTTTCTTGTAAGGATTCTTTTTATGTCAAGGTGACTGTTAATGCATTTTATTCTCTACATGTATAATCAATTCGAGCCATCTGCGCGCTCGGAGTGCAACCTGGGAAGTGACTTTTTAGTTTTCAACTCTGTCAGGAGCATGCGTATTTCAAATTACATCCGCGTTACATTAATTACGAATGTTCCCCCTGATTAAAACACACCTTGTGGACTGGTTTATAAGGAGCTCATGATGGTTAGGCGGTAATGGTGCAGCTAATTGCTGACCTCAGGATTGCCAGTTATAGCTCCTTGATTGCTTCTGCTGTTTAGGATTGGATAATCTGACAACATTTGACATGTTTTTTGGGGCGTTGCGTATTTCTAAATCTTATTGTGTTAATATAGTATCGGATGTTGCACATTTTTCGAGTGTGTCGATGGGGTTTACTGTTTATAGCAATATTTTGTTATTTATATTCACTTCATCCACAAAAACAACGTTGGTGCTCGGCTGTTCTATGTAATTACAGTCAAATCTAGATCATGACGCCCATTTAGGGTCTGTTCAGTAATTTCAAGCTAGACCCTGACAGTGTTTCCTCTCCGTTGTAGGCTTCATTGTCACGGTATACAAATCCGTTAAGTATGAAAACTAAGTCGCTGAGAACGCCGTTAAACAGACCTTTCGTGCGGAGCGTAACAGGAACTCGTATCGGGTTGTAGACTGCAAACTGGTTGCTCTCACACGGAAGGTAGAGAATTTTTCGTCATCCAGTAACACTTATTCACTGCGTGAGTGGGCTGATTAAGTGATCACATATCTTATTGGATTACACGAAAACCTCCACGTCAAACCGTGAATAAATCCACCGTGGGTGTAGGTAAGATACCAACAATTTCGACGCATCAACCTATCGTGTAGCGAACATGAAATGATGAACACTCTTCACCAATGATCCAACACGTTAGTCTGCGTATTGTTGCAACCAGTTCGATCAATTAGGAGGTATCTTCGTACCGTGGGTTTGATTCGCTGATAGTCTGCAAATTTGATCAGCGCTTATTCGGTCACTTATCCATGTATGTAGTCCGAAACACTATTGAAAATTGACATTTTCTTTCAAAATTGCAAGTCTACTAGAGACCGATGATGGAGTGAATCAGCTCACACTCGCGATCAGTTGTGGAATCAGTAGGAAACGGTTTTATACCTTAATTGACGATTAAAGGAATATCCTTTGAGGAAGAAAGAAATGGCAATACGTCTAGAGGATGTCTGTCAGCAGTTGCCTGTAATCCCTCTACTTGACAATGCCGTTTACAGTAGGGTGAGTATGCTCGACAAACATTCTCATACCCTCTCCAGTAGTATAGCGAAAGATACTGCGGAGTAAATGTCTACCTTGTGCATTGCAATTTATGGTTTAAAATGTAATTTTGTCACTAGTGCAAACCGAGACGACCTTGAATGTTGGTTAATATAATTACTGACGAGTGGTCAAAGATTTGAACATCGCCCACAGTTGTTAACAGCTGTCGTATTCCCGTAGACTTTCCAGTCGGCCCATTTCGAAAAGAAACACTAGACTCGAGTAGCATATTCAGACGTCCAGCATAGAGTTGAAGCTTGAATCCCTGAATCCTCCATAGTGGTGCTTTGCAAGCAATACTCTTCAGATATTTTTGTGAGATTTAATCTCGTTATAAAACGTTCAGTAAAAACCATTCCGAGTCCCCGCGGCCGTAGCCACCGCAAGTTGGTGGACTTTGTCCATTCGCACTGACGGGATATATTGATTCCCCCATCACGGTGGTCATAGAACTAGTGGTTAAGCGGATGACCCTCGGCTTGTAACGTGAAGTGTTCACAGCTCCACCCCCTGATTCGAACTGTTTAGTGAGTCCAAACGGATGAAACCACTCTTGGAGTGTTGATTTGAGGATGATCACCAAGAAATACCGTATGGATTCTTGTGGCCGTAGCCCCAGCACAAACTAGTGTTTTGAGGTGGATTATGTCTCTCCACGCTAGCAAAATGTGAAGCATGTTATAACGCGACTGCATAATAAATACTCGGTTTTTTGTGCAGTTCAATATTCCAATTCTTTTGAATGAGACATCATTCATGTTGGGTGGCAGCCTTCACACGGGGGTAGACATTTTATTCCACTTCGTTGCAAAAGTAAGAACCATTCCCAAGTTTTTGACTTGTTTATGCTCTCCAGTAGTGAGTATTCCTGTTGCTGTCTCCGAGAGTGGAATTTTGATCCACGTTTTCATGAGTTCATCACGTGGTAACCGCTCATCATGCACGGTCAAACGACCATATCTAAACGCTCGACCACTCTCACTTATCAGTGCTAATCAGGTTATTGGACAGGAGACAGTTACCGCCTGATGACTCCAGTGAATGATGATTCTGCAATTAGGAGTTTTCAGCCGAATCAAACTCCGCATTTTCGTTAGACCCGATGAACTACATTTTCGACTACTGGTGAGTAGTTTGGAGAGCACTTTCTTGCCTAATTCATTGCTAATGTTGCGATGGTCAGCACCGTTGTCTCATGAATACGTGTTTGGAATTCATCTGTCATCTATGGTAACGATATGCGTTATTGGTGAACTCTAGCAAAAGCACAACTAGTATCTTCTGCTTATTTCCTGAAGATGCTCCCTGGAAAGTCCCAGTAAATGAGGAAGCTACAGCTATGAGTGATGTTCACTTACTGTCAATCAAATCCCCGAACTCTCATCAGCAGTTCAATTTTATTGCAAAGCAAAAAGTATTAAACACAGTAATTAGCAAATAACTACTATCCTATGGAAAATATAAGTAGGATGTTTGGTTTTATTCCAAATTGAGATCACAACTCCATCAAACGGATGTTTCCAGTTTACACACCATAAATTGTATTTCACTCTGCGACATACAGGGTTATTGTAGAAGCTGAACATTGTCTGGCCAGCAAACCTCGTTAGTAGCAACCGGACTCGAACCCGGGACTGTAGTTAGTAATCATTGTCGTTATCGCTCAGCTGCTACTAGTTCGTCAGGTGGATGAACGAAAACAAAATGCAATGATTCATCTGTTTTGATCCCAATTGTAATTCATCACTTGACAGCCAACACCTTGTAGTGTTTATCGGTTTACACGCTGCCTATGTTATACACATGTTCTGAGTGTTCACACTGGTCTTCGATGGTGTCCAGTGACAAGGACATATAGTATGTTGCTCGAGATAACTTAGTGTCAGACAATGCCGACTCTCAGTCGCATAATCATCGTGTCCTAAAAGGCTGTCGAGGATAATGGTTAGTTTACTGTCGAACAGGTTACATATTGCACAAAGCACCACCACGAACAACTACTCATTCGCGTACGTCGATGGCCCTGACCGTTATCCGGTTGAATAATGTCCACGTGAGTCACTATTCTGGTTCCAAACGTCTGTCAATGTATTTTCACCTATTCATTTGTGAATAGACGGCCATGAGCTTGACAGCGCAGTGTAACTTCATCCACCGTGTATCGCAACGGTGTAGAAAAGTATTCGTAACAAAACACTTAATCAAAAAGAACAGAGTTAGACTTAAGGAAAACAGTGTTACGGATGTCGGCAGGTCATTGACTGTGACACGCTACTTATGTTAATGTTTCTAATGAACGATTTTGGCTATCACAAAGTTCTCAACAGAACAGACAACACAATGATTCCAGTCAGGGTAGCATTTACACCTCATATTTTGTGGTCGTACCCAACGACAGTGGCGATTTGCTCACAATGTCATGCCAATCAGTATAAATACAAATCACATACTGCCTACCGTATTATCAGTAGATTATTCAATGGGTTCCAATATTTTCCACGGTCATTTACGCCTTTCCTACGCCGCTGAACTGCCTCACCTCTGGGATCTGCAGTGAGGTGGTACACCAGATCAATAGGTGCCAAGTTTTGGCCTGGTTGCACACATACTGCTGATCAAAAGCTTACTGTTTTTTTCCCGTTGCAACAGTCTTTTCCATTTGGTGAGTCGGCCTTTGCTTTTAGAGTTGCCTAAACACATGTAACATACAAGCCGGCAGTCTTTATTCTGATTGTCTATTACACTTATGGACCAACTTTGCGGCAACGTGGATACATCGGAGGACAACGCTCTCCCGAGGGTTCCAGCGACAGTCCTCTAAAAGGTAACAACACAAACAACTCTACTGTTGTGTACCGTGGCCACTGAGGTCAAGGAATGTAAACTGTCTGGCTATTTCTTTTGCTCAGTTTTGAGGGTTCATAGACTTAACTTAAAGGCATCAACCGAATGTCTACTACAGCCAACTGGCGTGAAGTTCAAGGTGTACAATTGATGACCCAGACAAGACGACTGAATCCAATAGCCAAAACGTTAACTACCGTTGGTCAGGTTCGACTCTCAGCCAGAGCCCTTCTGGTTCCTAGACTGTCACCGGAGACGCTGGAGATGACGGACAATGGTACGAATACTACCTTGTACGCTAATATGGCTGTAATGTAAACATCATTAAGAAAGAAGGATGGCGAAACCAACAAACAAACTACCTTACTGTCACTTGCAGTTGGGTCGTTCATTAGAAAGCTCTGTGATAAATGTTTACGTTTAGTGCATTTGTTTTATATTTTCCTTCTGTTTACTTGGGCTTGCTGTATTTTCCCTGGTTAGACAAAAGTCAGGCTTCTACGTAAACCACTGATGTATTGCTATTAATGATGGTGACGGTTGTGTTGTGATTTATCTGTCAGCTATGAGGGATCACTTTGGTCCATTATACCATCATACCATCATAGACAGCAATACATCAGTGGTTCACACTGATGCTTAACTGCCACACAATCACGAAGGAAGAAAAGAAAGAAAAACCTGTATGATAAAAGTGTAAAAGGAAAGAAAGGGAGGGCAATGGACCTAACTACTAAAAATAGCTGCGTCTATATACAAACATACAGCATCAAGACGCCTAAACCTTGCAAACAAACAACCGAGCTGTAAGTGAAAGTAAGACGTCATCAGCAAGACAGCTTCCTTACGTCTTCCATTGCTCGGCGTCATTAAGTGCAGACAACTCGGCCAAACAACGACAACGTTCACGCCACTGAGCTCGGTTAACCGCCATCTCACCTAACGTCTCTAGTCACTGACTCTGCGAATCACAAGCTCCCCAGCCTGGAAGACGAACCTGGTCCATTACACTTTTGTTGTCATTACTTCAGCGAATATTCTGAGACTTATGAAACATTTCATTCGTTTTTTTGTATTTGAATTACGCTCTTGCCTTCACAGACAGTTGTGATGCGTAACTGGCGTTAGGATGGGCCGTGCACGGTGTTGATGGATAGTGAACCAGCAGTGTCGAGTTTTAATTGATGAGGCTACTCTTGATGTCTCAAAGAAGTCGCCGATTCGCTGGTGATCACTGTGGCCATCTGTTTGCAAGATTCTATCTCGATCCCTTCTGGGGTCGCATTGGATGCTTGCTCGTTCGTAGGCCAGCCACAAAACGACTGACCGATTTTGGCATATAACAAAAGGAAGCACAATTGCTAGATAAATCAGAATACTTGACCTCTCAGTTCATTTGTTATCCACAGTGGAGCAATTAGTATAACATAACAAGAGGGATCAGCTGTTTGTAAAGTTCTTTCTCAGATTATTCCTGAGTTAGAGTGGATGCTCGGTTGTTTGCAGTCCAGTCGCAAAGGTGCTGATCGATTTCAGCCTTTGGGAGAAAGGAGGCTCAACAACTAAAGAAAGTAGACTGGAGATTTCTCGACTAACTGCATCGCTGGTGCGCTTACTTTTTCAACCGTAGCATTTATCCTTTTCTGTCATTCATGTCCCTACCGTAGATAGCACGAACTGGTTGTGTGTGCGTGTGTTGTCTCGGTGACTGCTGGTCGCCTGGCGAGTAGATCAGACATTGGGATACGCACTTGAGATTTTCTACCCTGTCCAATTTCCTACATTGAGCGATTAGCTTTTTGTATGTGGAACTGACAGCACGTGTGAATCCTTACAGTGATTGTTCTCTGTAGGTCGTCTGCAGATCTTGCTGACGTGTGCTGTGGTCATGCTTGTTCGGGCATAAAACATCAGGCCTTACCTGTCAGCGCGTGGTTCTCGTGGGTGGTTCGTAATTCATTTATTTATCCGTACTCGTGGCATCTGTTGACAGGCGCCTAGGAGCTGCCACGTATATGACTCATCAAGTCTGTTTTCTACATACTCCCTTATGATCGCGTTTGTCACTTCAATAATTGACGACTTTGCACCGCTTGTAGCGCGTTATGCGTTTCTCCAGTAACCGTTTGCTCAGACTGTATGACATCCAGTCAAGCAAACTAAAAACACTAGCTGGTCGCTGGTGATCCCTCTCAATTTGGCTTGTGTTCCATGAATGCTAATCTTCCCAACCTGTACCATGTGTTCAGATTAACATGAAGGTGAAGGTGGTTATACACGTCTCCAGCTATTTTGGATGTATCTCCAAACTGTTGTGGCATATACCCAACCCAACATTTTGAGATCTTGGTCACTGGTTCATAGTTGTACGGCGTTCGAATTACACGTTGTTTCAGTCATGTGCCTGCTCTGATCGTTTTGTAACATTACAACTCGGTTCCGTTTATCTTCGTTACCGTCCTTGATGATGATAGTTGTCTACTCACCGCAACCTATGTTACTCGATACTATACTTCACCTGTAGCTCACTTGCTTGTTTCCAAAGTGCATGTGGCTTAATGTTGAATATTTAAGCCTAAACAAGTATTGTACTAATTACGTCCTACCGATCCCGTTCTTTTGCCTCAAACATGAGGCTTGTTCTTCCTTCAGTGGCCGTATGACAGTTATGCGCTTATATATTGCGGTCTATGAGGGTTATATTGTTGTTGTGTGCACAGTCTTTTCGTGTCATGCGTGTATTTCCCGCAATCATTCTACGATTTGAATCACTGCATGTTCATCTTCCAATGATGTTTCTCTGATGTTCTTCCCACTCTTCCAGTATGCATTCCCTCACTCTCCAAGTGAAGGCCATCGTCTAGCAATCACCGAGGTATATACTGATGCGCTATGTGCTTCCATCCAAAGGAACCAATCTTTGTTAGTGTCTGGGGATTCTTCGCTCGTCGAATGTGTTTCAAGCACAACCTCCTCCTCCCTCCGTTGATACGCGGTACCCGTCGTGACCTTCTCAAAGCTTCTTTCTTAGTTCACATGAATTGTTTCTGCTTTTTCCTTCGTTTTCTTGCCTTTCTATAATCACGATATGTTTTACTTAGAGTTCTACCTACGGAACCATGGTAATATGATGCTAATTTATCCATCCGAATAATTTTTGGTCCTCTTGTTGCTTTATGCTTGGGACTTGAGTGTCAATCTTTTGGATCGCTATGCATGTACACTGGTACTCATGGTCGTGTTCACCGCTCACAGCACTTGGATCAGTAAAACTATATAATTTGATTCTAATGAATGCATGGTACTGAGGCCCTGGGTCGCCAGGTGTTTGTCGTTATCCTATTCTAATCAGGTCTATCATTCAATTGATGGGTGCTGTTCTCTGTGTTCGCGATCTCGTGCCTTTTTAAAAATACTACAAAACACAACGACGTAGGGTTTTACTCGCTTGACTGACGTTGAAAGTTACCATTCATTTGTTATAATGTTTGGTTACTGTGGAACTACGGCGACAATCGACTAGAATCATTCTGAAATGAACACCAGTCACTCTCGGTTGCAACTCTTCCATTCAGACAAACCCACTTCGAAAAAAAGTTCCAGTATTTAGGTTATTTCAAACCATGTTCAGTTTGTTCATCGAGGAGTCCTAATCACGGGGTTACCGATGAGACTGAATACGGCGATTCTGCTTATTCTCCTCCCGAAATGACCGGGGAAGTTGAACACTGTTCACTCAAGGTTGTGGTTGACCATTCGGATATGGTCATTTGGCCATGCCTATCGTGCAGCTGTTGGTGTTGTGGTTAACACGTTAGTCAAGGGTGTGAATTCCGGTCCGGAGGAGAATATGCACTTTTGCTGAGCTCTAATAGAAGAGAAACTCAAATGTAGTGCTTTCTCTCGAAGTATACTAGCCTAGGGGTTTATCTGAATACAAGGACTGCAATGAAGCGTCAG